>JBBPMM010000117.1:0-64188 GCA_038090335.1 Solioccasus polychromus | reverse complement strand
TACGTCGCAGGCATTCTCCACGCCATCATGGCAGACAACCCCCACATTGGCCCCGTCGACGCCATCGAGGCCACCGTCGTCGAGTTTCACCAGCGCAGACGCCATCTCGTCGACTGTCTCCGCTACCTCTTCGACGCCGCCGCCCTCGCCCAGCTCCCCGACGCGCCCAGGCTCCATCTCCGTCTCGAGGCCTTTGTCAGACAAGAGCTTGTCCCTGCCGCAAAACCCGGCTCTTCCCTCGCCCTGCGCATCTTTCGAGAGATCGAGTCCCTCGGTGCAACCCTCGCTCAGGTACAGACCGCCAAACAAAACGCACAGAGCAACACCGTCGCTCCCTCTGTTTCATGTGCGTCCTGCCTTTCTCCTTTTTTTTTTTACTAACGTCGTCTCAGGCTCACAACCTGCTTTGGGTTACGACATTCTCAATGCCCGCTGCGATTCTCTCAAGTATGAGCGACGGTACCTGTCCATGGTATACTACCAGATCGCCCGGCTTGGCTACTTTTCTCCAAACGATGTGCAAAAGTCGATCGACTGGCTCGCTCTCAACCCGAGTGATCCAATCGCATTTTACATTCTCGCCGCCACCCTCGCTGCCTTTGACCCGGCAGACCCTCTCTCTTTTGCCGGTAAAGTCCGCAAAAATCTTGCCGTCGACAAGGGCACCATCGCATACATGAAGCGTCAGCTTGCTCCGACTGCAAACTGGAAAGGCCCTGGCATAAAGGCGATCATATTGCTCAAGTGGACCCTCTTCATGACAGAGGCTAGGTATCGCGACCCTTCCTTGGAGAACCAGGAAGGCTTCAAAACCGACGAGCTCGAGTCTCAGATATGGAATGCCGTCCAAGGCGACGCATTCACCTACCTTGCTTCCGCGCTCATTCAACTCCAGAAACGCACACAATGCTCACCCATAAGCTCATTCGCCCAGTTTGTCCAACTCGTCCCCGAACAGCAGGAACAACAACAAAAAGAACCCCTTGCCGACGAATTCAAACTGCCCGTGCTCAACATGTGCGACGTGCTCGTCAGGTCTCTGCTCACGTATGCCAGCTCTGAGCTGCGCAAGATCAAGCAGAGGCAAGAGGATGTCCTTGCCAGTGTTCGCACCGATCGCTCCCGCATGTTTAGGTCTGCTGCTCCCGTCGGTGGTGAAAACGAAAGTCAACCGGCACCGCGGAACGACGTCGCCATGCTTTATTCGCTCATCGGCATCCTCTACACGTCCCTCCCGCCCGAACGCGCGCTTCAGTTTTGGGGCGCAACACCGCTCGGCGAGACGCACTCTCTGTCGTACATGGAATTAACGGAAATGTCTGCGGGCAAGTTGCCATCGTTCTTGCAGTGGGCCGTGTGGTCTACCCAAGTTCGCGACGTCAACATGACGATGGCATTGTATGACATGCTTTCCGGTCTCTCAAAGGGTCAGCAATGTAGCGAGCTTGCATACAACTTTCTCGCCCGTGGCGGCGGAGAAGTCATACCGGGCAGTAGTCTACCGGGCACCACTGGTTCGTACAATGCCAGTCCCTCGATATCGTGGTCCATGATCTTTGCCCTTCTCGAGTCCTGGACTTCCCCGGCACCAACTTCCCGCACGAACCAGCCTCCTCAGCAGTCTCTCGCCGCTTCGTTTGGCGGTTTTGGTTCTCTCGCTGTCTCACAACATCCACCTCCGCCTGCCCAACAACCTCCGCAGCACATTCCGATTGGACCCAAAGACGTTCTCCTCGCTCAATCCTTTCTCCGCCTTCTCTCCACCGTGGCCAGAAGCTCCGTTGCCGTGCGTCTCGCCATTTCATCAAACACCCAATTCCGCGCTATCCCAACTCTCGTGTCGCTCGTTCCTCTCGGCATCCCTCTTGAGCTAAAGGGTGCCATATTTGATGCCCTTGCTGCGTTTTGCGAACCTGGGGCGGGTGTCGCAGGCGTGGACGTCTGCAAGAGCATATGGACGTTGATGGAGAGAGTCGAGGTGATCAACGTACGTGCGGTCGTGCCCGGGCGGTCGATCGCCGGTACTGTCTTGCCACCCGTCAAGGGCGTCGAGGTGGAATTGGATGAAGTGGAGGCTGTATACAAGCTATATCCTGCCACCCTTCCGTTCCTGAACTTGCTGGCTACATTGTTGCACACGCCAAAGCGACTTTCCCCGCGAAGTCTGTTGGCGGACGCGGAGCCGCTCAATACGGTTCCCGAATCCCTGGGTCAGCCTTATCGCCTACCTGGCGTTGGGCCCTACGTCAGCTTTGTGGTAGACAACGTGTTTGCGGGGTTGCCTCGCAGGGAATATGCAAGACACTCGGAGAGATGGCGGATGAACGATCTGTGCCTCACGTTTGTCGAGCGTGCCTTGGCTGGTTGGGAGATAGAAAATCTTGTCAGGGGAAGCGAAGACGGCTCTCTGAAACGAGAAACCGTCATCCCGTTACTCGTCCATCCTGGTTTCGAAGTGCTCACTCGTCTCCTCACAAATTCTGCCCTCCAGTCCACCATCCTTTCCTACATTGTCGACGGCATCGAAGGTTTCGAGCGCGAACTCGCTTCTGAAGAGCCCTACTTTTTGCTGACAATCATTCGTGTTCTCCGTATCATCCAAAGAGTGCTCGAGATTCAGGACGTTTTCCTCGATGTGCTTGTCCCAATTCTCTCCGAGTTTGATAGCGCGCAGTTTGTGGGGAGTGTCCATTCGAGGTCGTTTTACACACGGTTCGACCAAGCGTTGACGTACGGGACCAAATACATCCCCTCGATCGCGGCGTACGTCGTGTACCCGGCGTACCCCGAGCTCGTCCTCCTCGCCGTCAAGATCATTTCTCAACTCTCTGCTTCGACATCCGTGACGAATCTCGTCACACTTATCGAACGCAGCCCCGATTCGGAGCGTATCCTCAGTGGGTTCAGGCATCTCCTGGACGTCGAGTCTCTGGACGATGTCGACGTGGCCGAAACAACCACAGAGCAAGTCACGGGCGCCGGTGCTCCAGACAGGGAAGCGCAAGAACCACTGGAGCAAGCCATTAGGATTACAATCCTCGATCTCCTCATTCGCAATACGGAACGCAGTACGACATTCCCCAACATTGGTCATTTCCTCCTGTTTGGTGGTGCGGAACATGAATATCAGATTCAGGACCCGCATGCCATTGGCGCACGTCGGACTTGCGTGCACGTTGTCCTCGACATTGTCAATGTTGGTGTGCCGCAAGTGAGAGCCAAGAGCAAGGATCGGGAACATCACCAGCACAAGGCATCGATACATGCGGAACCGTATTTCAACGTCCTCCCGGCACTGAGCGAGAGGTGTTATCGCATCATCCACCAGCTTTGCGTCCACCCTTGTACGTCGGATGCAATGATGCGGTATTTGCACACGAGGGAAGACTTTTTCGCCCGACATCTCGCGGTAATTCCGTCCAAAGTCCCGGACGCGTCCCAGGAGCCGTTCATCGAAGTCGTGTACCACGACGGATCTCGTGTGCTGACGAGCGTGGCCACGCTTCGCGCGTTCATCGACTTGCGCTCTCGAATACTAGATCTTGCGGCGTTGGATTTACACGTCTTGACCAACAAGGGACACCACAAGGGTGTACTGGAGATTTTGCAGATCCTCTTTGGAACGGAGACTATGGAAGCCGATTGGGAGGATGAACTGGGAATGTCGTTGCAGCCGTTTAGGGAATTGGGTCAGTCCCAGTTGCGGGTCATCGAGTTCGTGCAGTCGTTGAGTTTCGACTGGTCGGATTCGCTCATCACCGCCCCTGTCGACCTGGAATATCTTGAATCGCTGAATCTGCACGCGTGCGTCCGTGTGGACCCGACGGGGTGCGAGGTGATTGACCAGTCGGCGCTGCTCTCGCTCCTCACGTCTGCTTGTCGGACGCTTCATTCCCAAGGACGTATCACTACGACGGCGCAAGCGGAGAAGCTCAACGCAGAGACGACATACATTCTAGAAAGTTGTGCAATCGAGAATCACAGGAGGGAGGTGTCTTTTGCTGTCGCCACGGGCTACGAGGCGTGGCGCCGACTGCTCGAGACGACGCTCACCAAGTGCTTCAACCGACTTCCGCACGACCGACGTGAGAATATGCTCTTTGACTTGCTTCACGTTCTACCTGGGATCGTGCGCTCCGATGTTCAAGAGGCGACCGCTGTCCTGCTCTCCGAGGCCACCCTGTCGACGATCACGAAGCTGCGTGAGGATAGGCGTCATCAAATTATGCTCCAGTCCGCCGGTGGGGATATCGAGGCGGGCTCGTTGCCAACTGAGCGGCTCTATGCGCTTCTCCGAAGCTTGCTCGAGTGTGTTCTGGACAGCAACCGCTCGGAATTGGTGCGCGGGAACTTGTACGCATGCCTGATCAACTATTCGCGCTTGGTCTCTACCGACGACGGGCGTCGGGATGTGGAGGCTGTTACAGAGAGCTTTGGGAAGCGGTCGATGGCGCTCTCGGTCAGTGCGATTGCTTCGAGGGACGATCTCTCGCTCGCAGAGAGCCAAGGCGGATCGACGCCCGCGCCTGGTGGACACGCTGCGTCTAGCACGTCTGGTTTGGAAGTTGGCACGCTGTCTGTGATGAAGGGCGTTATGGAACGTCTGATCGGTACGATTTCGCGCGACGCGATCGATGGGACGGAGGTGTGGAAGACGGTGGCGTTTATGCTCCTCGATGCGCTCGTTCACCTTTCTCGGGCGGACAAGTCGCGTGTGCTGTTGTCGTCGTTGGTGCGGCATGGCGTGTTGTCCAACTTTGTGAGAGGGCTGAAGGAGGCGGAGACGAATTTGCAACAAGTGTTGAAGCCTGACCCGGGTATGGTTTTACTTGTTTGCTTTGGCGTTGTTTTCTTATCGCGCGGGGTTGCAGACGACCTGAACCCTCTATACGTGTATGAAGCCAAGATGTCGCTCTTTACTCGGATGGCACAGACGAGACAGGGCGCGGAACGACTGCTCGAGGCGCAGATTTTGCCCATCTTGTCTCAGTGCGAGTTTTTGGACACGCGACCGGAAGAGGACCAGTCGTTTATGGGTATGTGTCGTCGCGGGCATCGTGATGCGCGCTGTTTGGCTGACGTGAACTGCAGACCAGGATTCGTTTTTGCCTTCGGCGATTCAGAGGTATCACCAGTTGTTCATGCCCGCGTTGCAGCTCGTTGTCGCCCTGCTCGCTTCGCTCGGTGCGAGGCACACGACGGCCAACAATCAGGTGTGTAGTACTTTCCGAGAGATTACCTGCCGTGTCTGCTCACGTGTTCGCACAAGGCTCTCGAGTTTCTGTCGAGCCACCGGGATACGATCGTAATCATGCTTAAAGACGACAGTGACGAAGTGACGCTGTCGTACATTGAAGAGATACATTTGCTTGTGTCGCTCAGCGGCGGCCTTTTACCCCTCGTTCCCAGGGCAGAACTTGCAAGTTTCTTTGTGTGCATCTACTTTTTCGACGCCGGATTGTTGACCCTGGTCTTGTAGATGACGATGAACACTGGCTTTGGTGGCATTCACGGCGCTATTCTGGGACTCGCCGCGCGATGTCTCGGCAACGGTCGATGGAGTCAGTCTGTCCGACCCCAGACCGACAGCGAGATTGCGCTCGCGAGCGTGTTTTCTTCCGGACACCAATCCGAGACCAAATTTGACGTGCAGGTGCGACGACAGGAGCTCTTGCTTCGCAAGGCGGTCATCGAGTATCTCGGCATGGCGAGCGACTTTACGGAGCCCGAGATTACGGTGGTGCTTTCGCCCGTGTTGTCAGTGCCACGGCACGACGAGCGATCGCCCCGCGTGATTGGCAAGTTTAATTGTTTGGACTGCAAGGGTTGACGCTGACCGTGCGCATTAGCTACGATTCCGACGGTCGGCGACGCAATCGAGGCACTCAACAGTCTGTGCGATGATCTCGCTGCAATGTTGAAGCAAATTGCGGGTCTCTCTGCCGAGCTGTCCTCGCGAGACCACATTCGGGTGGACGACATTCAAGAGGTGCGTGTGTGGTTCCGGATTTTGTGTTTGCTCGTAGCGTTCTCTGAAACGAACGTTTGCGCGAACTAGGTCGTCTCGGTCTCGGACCCGGCGTTCTTGCAGGACTTGGACATGGCACAAAAGCGGTCGTTGATATACCAAGAGTACCAGCGATTCAAGGTCGGGCTTGGAGACGAGGTCAAGACGGTGCTCGGCACGACGGAGATGCTGCTCTTGTTGTTGTGGCGGCATCTGGCACACTATGCCGCCGAGACGGACGAGACGGGTTTGGCGGTCGCGCCGCCGCCTGCGAATTTGCGGACGTCGATGCGGCTGTTGCCAGCGTTGGACGTGGGCGCGTTCAAGGACGAGGTCGGAAAGCGGCTGGTGGGCGCGCTGACGCGAATATCGAGCCTCGATCTGGTGAGCAAACTTGGTCCGCGTGGTGCGTTGCTACCGTGGTATCTGACCCGACTCGTTGAACAGAGCGCAGAGACGATCGGACGGGATTGGCAGTCGCATCAAGGGTACATTGAGATCATGTCGCGAAGGCTGAGGGACACGGTAGGGTTGCACGACCCGTTGTAGTATGGTTGTATTAAGGAAAAAAAAAAAAGCCTTTTGTCAAGGCGTACATTTCATTTTCAATCCGTCCGTGTCCGAAATGACAAATGTAAGACGACGACAAGGGAAAAATAAACAAGCGCGGTAAACCCCGCGTCGGATCAAATGGGAAGAAGACTAGTTGCGCCGCGAAGGGCGACTTGTCCGCCAAAGCGTAGCGTCTGTGTACCTCCTGGAAAGTATGCAAGGACGTAGGCCACCAGGGCGACGACCTGTTGGGCGAGGTAAAAAAAAAAAAAAAAAAAAAAAAGAGACGAGACGAGCGAGCGACAGACCTGGACGATGCCGGCCAATAGGGAGCCCAGCTGCGACTGTACCTAATCGGCAGAGATATCAGCCGTCACGATCCGGTTCGGAACGACCGGGCGCAAGGGGATGGGCGTACCCCGAGGGCAAAGTAGAGGGTAAGGCCCAAGCTCGTAAAGTAGACGACGGAAAAGGGCAGTCGTTCGCGGGACACGAGGTGTTTGGCGTGGTTGACGGGACCTATGAGCACGGAGAACCTGGGCGGGTGGGGTCAGACTGGGGTCAGGAGAGAAGGGACGGGTTGCGACTTGCCCGACCATGACGAGGAGACTTCCTAGGCTGAAGAGAGGGGGGGGGGGGCGTCAGATGGCTAAAGTTGACGACGGTCTTTCGGGCGCACCTGAATGCGAGGGCGAATTTGGCGGGGCGAATGGGGAGCCATGGGAGGCCGAGAAATGCGAAAAAGAAGCAGACGCAGGCGCCGATGAGACATGCGCCGAACCCGAGCAGTCTTTGAAACGAGCGGGTTCGGTCAATCGGGGGAGCCGGTCAGATAGTGCAAGAACTTGCCTCTCCCATCGCGAGAGCGCAATCCAGGCATCGTCTTCGGTGGATTCGCTGGTCCGGAGGGGTACGTAGTCGCCTGCGACGGCGTTGTAGAAGCGCGAGAACGGGTTCGAGTTTTGGGCTGGCTGCTGAGCCTGGGGGTCGTTGGTTGCGGCGCGCCCCCAGCGGAACTGGGAGAGGTTGTTGCGGAAGCTCTGTTCGGTGCTCATGGTGGTGGGAAAACAAATATATGGACCGTCTGCGGTCGTGGTTCGCTGCGGAGGGCGCAAGGTTTCACCCCCGCGTCGTGCTCGAATCTCTGGGTATTTACTTGCCCCGTTTCTCGCCCAGCTGCTCACGTTTTTCCTAGGTCCGTTTGGCACGTCCGTGCTCGCACCGAGGATCGACGAGGACACCACCATCGTCGCCTGTCCGTTCTCGCTCGTCATCACCAAAGACACGGCCCTGCGGGAATTGTCATGTCTTCTCGGCCAGATCGACGCCTGGACGGAACGCCAGCTCATCTGCTCGTATCTGTGCTTCCACCATCTCTGTCCGGCGCTGCGACACGCCCCCTACGTCCACGCGCTCCCTGCCCCCGAGACCCTCCTGACCCCGCTCTACTTTACGTCCGCAGAGCGCGAGGTCCTCCGCGGCACCAATCTCTACGGCGCGACGCTCGATCGCGAGCGCGATTGGCGTGCAGAGTGGGCACAGTGTCGCTCCCTCGTGCAGGGCGTCGACCCCGCGTGGGGCGATGCGTTTACTTGGTGCGTCCGACGTTTGCAGACAGAGCTCGTCCCTCGTTTACCCGTGGCCGCAGGGACATGTACCTCGCCGCCTCCACCCATCTCTCGTCCCGCGCGTTCCCCTCCACCGTCCTCTCCCCCAACCCCTCTCTTTCCTCTCCAGAGAGCTATCCGGTGCTCATTCCCGGCCTCGACCTGCTGAATCATAGGCGTGGACAACCCGTCTCTTGGGTCGTCGACGACGACACCGTCTCGATCGTCGTACATCCCAAACCCGGCTCCGACTCCGACCCCGATCCCGACTCGACCTCGGCGGAGCTGATCCAAGTGTTCAACAACTACGGTGCGAAACCCAACGACGAGCTCATTCTCGGCTACGGATTTTCGCTCCCGGACAATCCAGATGACACGATCACGCTCCAGATCCGTGGCTCGACGACGACGACGACGTCATCGTCGTCGTCCCAAAAGTGGGTCGTCGGCAGAAACGCGCTCAACATCGACGGTCTTTGGTCCGAGATCCGGGGCATGGTCGCGAGCGGGGAGAGCGACTACCCGTTCGAAGACGATCTCGAGACGGCGGCCGTATTGACCGACATGGTTCGGGCGAAACTGGGTGGTATGAAGACCGTGGCCGACGTGCGACAGAACGGCTCGATTCGGCCGGCGGTCAGGGTCATGGTGGAGCATTATATTTCAGGTATATACATGTCTGGTCGTGATCGGTGGCCTTTTCTCACATCCCGTGCTCAGGACAGAGGGATATCTTGGAGTCGATCTTGGGATTCGCAAACGAAAAACATGACGCAGCGGTCGAAAGTGCGAGGGAACAGGGCATCGATCTCGTATTCGATCAAGATGTCGATGATTGAAAACGAGAAACGTTGTATGTTTCGCGAGTTAAATTACAAGTGCCAATGTATTTTTTAAACCTGTACGCTATCTCTACGACACAACTTACAAAAGATTCTTGTTAGGTTCGAGGCCCAGGTTATATAGCTTGTTCGCGTTATGGAAGAGCGCGTTTCGAGCAATCTCGATGGCTTGCTGTTCCGTGAGATCTTCACGGCGTACGAAATCGGAGAGAACCTTTATGACAACTCAAGTAGACAGACAGAACGCCAGAGAGGACGACAAACCTCGGAGAGCGCATGGCGTGATTGTATACTTGCCAAGTAGTAAGACTCTGGCCACCAGTGTCCGTCGGCTACAGAAACCGCGCATGAGCAAAGGTTTCCGGTGAGACGCGAGCACCAAAAACGTACTGGACCATAGGATCTTGTTGGTGGGTGCGAGCTCCAGCATCTGTCGAATAACTTCACGCTGACCATGACCCGACAAGAGCAGGAATACTAGTCCAAAGTCCAAATAAACGTTCTTGTACACTGCCGTCAGGTACCCAGCATCGCGAGTGTACGGGTAGCTCGCATGCAAAAGCACAATGGGCGTGTTGGGGTAAGCTTTGATGACGGGTTGCATGTATGCGGGCGAGGACTTGGCCAATTGAATGTCATTGTCCCCAACGCCTGTCCGTAGATGAGCTGCTGTTCCCCAGCGGATGCAATCTTACCTGTGTGGAACTGCACTGGTTATCATAGTCGGAACCATCAAGACGGAAAAAGTGGCCTGCAAAACTTACCCGGCTTTTGGTAGTGACCTGCGATTTGCAATGCAGCGCAAACGAGATGGTCGTTGAGAGCCTTTTGCTGCAATCGGAGGCTTTCCGATTCCTTGTATTGTAGCAACAGATCCAGGACGGCATTTTGGACATCTTCAAATATCACCGTCGGCGTTATATCGAGACCCGTTCTGCAGAGCCGTGTTGGTCTTCGCAGCTGACACATCTTGAGGGACCATACCTATAGCAAGCCACAGACTTGAAGCCAGCGACATGCTTGTCCTGGGCATGAGCGAGTATACGGGCTTTGAACCTATCCGTCAAACGTCCGAAAATGTCGACGATAGAGACGATGGATGTCGACACTTTGGTCGGGTCGCTGTCTAGTATATCTCGGAGAATGTCCTTTGGAGAGGTCAAGAGATAGGGGTCGGCACACGGATGGCGACGTTACCTCTGCCTCGGTCTCGATCCTCACGATTCGCTTGCAAGGACTGGTCGTCAACCGGTCGTGCCAGTCGTACGGCTCGGCAAAATCAGCGCTGCCACCCAAGCCATCGTCGAGCAGGATGCACTGGATGCCGGTGGGCTTGAAACACGCATTACAGAGGTCGGCATAGTCTGTGTTCTCCCGCACAGCTTCGTAGGCATCCCAGGACTGTTCTCCTTTTAGGCTGACGAGCCTGGACAGCTGTGCGAGTGCGCGGTAGCTGGCCACGGTGTAGCGACTGTCGTTGGTGAGGGCGTCCCCACCAGCTTCAGAGACGAGGCCCTCGAGGGGGAACGCACCGCGGTTCTTGTCAGCGAGGAGCGGGTGTGCATGATTGTCGATAGCGGGGTAGGCGAGGGCGGCGTTGGCGAGTTCTGGATAGTACGGCGGGGTCATGACGAGGTACTTGGAGAGGGGCTAGCGTGTGCCGAAATTCCGAATCTTATCAGATCACCAGGACGATGCCGATTCAAGTCGCAGAGCTGGAGCAGGCCATTCGCGACGCGTTTCCCGTCGCGCATCTTCAGATTGAGGACCAGTCCAGCGGGTGCGGCGAGAGCTACTCGGTCCTCATCGTCAGCCAAGTGTGTGCTCGTCGTGTTCCGTGGTGACCATCCTTCGAGGACGATTCACAGGCGTTCGAGGGCAAGACAACGCTAGCCAGACACAGGCTGAGTAGGTCGTCGTTATCGTCGTCAACGAAACCTCCCTCACCGTCGCCATAGTCAACGACACGTTGAAAGACCAGATCGCGCAAATGCATGCGTTTTCTCAGGTGAGACATGTTCGTCGCCGATCCATTCGGAATCAATCATTGCTCTTCAAAGAAAACCTTTACTCCGAAGCAATACGAGGCACACTTGGCCAAGGGTCAGTGAGTGGGGGCGAGGAGATAGAGACCGTCGGCGTGAGGCTATGCTTTGTGTTTTTTGTTTTGTCTTTCGATTTCAGGTCACAGCCGCTTTGTTCATCACCACAATCATCACCACAACTTCATGATGCCCACCATAGTCATCGTCATGCGCACCTTGAAAAGGGCGATACTGCCAGAGGCTTTTTGCTTTGACCACGTTGACGCGCTCACATTTCTGTCAAAGCGTCGCTACCCGCGCCACTCCGTGTCCACAATGATGGTCCATTAGCTGAGGCACATATAAACGCCTATTCTTCTGGCCGAGGCCTTCAGTTTCAATCCTGCCCTCACTCACCTCGCCAGCATGTCCACTGTGGAGTCCACTGCGGATTTCTTGCCCCAAACCGAAGATGAATGGAACCGTATTCTCACTCAATTGGAACAACACATGTCCATCCGAGAGCAGATTGCAACGGCAGTCAGGGATGCCAACGCTGCATTTGCAGCACAATTGACGCATCCAGATGCATACAGGTACTCACTGGCTTGCGATCAGTTTAGAAACTTTCTCAATCTCAAGCACCCCTTGGAGGAGGCGGATCAGAAATCGGTACGTTTGTCTCACTTTGGCAGAGCATATTCGCTTACTATGCCGGAGATTCTTCAAGTTCTTCAAGTATGTCTGTGGTGGAGCGGACTAGATGGGGCCTGTATCTGATGACGCAACTTACAGATTGCGTGTGCAATGCACGAAAACGCTATCAATAACTCCGCATTGTCACCTTTGGAACGCTCGGCCCATTACTTTTCCAGCTCGTCCCTGGTCACTCTATGCGAAAGTGCACTCCAAAATGTCACAGATACAGAGCTCTGGCGTATGTCCACTGTGCCCGATTGATCGCCTTTCCTGACGTTGGAATCTGAAACAGGCGAGGTGCTCCACCTCAGTCACAGGGCAGACCGAGCACTCAACAACGCAGTGAATGCGCTCGACTTGTCCAAGTATCTCAATTTTGAAAACATGCCAGATGACTGTTTTTCCGTGCCGGAGAACAGCAACGATCAAACGAGTGCCTCAAATCCTGCCGCACTGAGAGCGTTTGTTCACGACAGTCCTGACCGGACCCCGACGGTGAAGGAGAAGGCGCTCCAGTTATTGAATGTCAACGACCGGCCGTCCAGGGCGGCGCCATTCGGGCGCGCCCATACTATGCCATCTCTGGCACAAGCGTATTCTCATTCTTCTTGGACAAGCCGGGCGTCCCCAAACGCGGCTTTTCGTGGTGATGGTCTCCCTGCGTTGTTGGAGATGGAGGAGTAGCTTCGACCTCTTTTTTTGTACTTGTTATTTATTTCCAGTCTTGTAACAATAACTTCCTATAACTCCTTATCGCTTCCCATAAGTAGAGACCCTCTCGAGTCTGAAGTCCATCACCTGATCATTCGATGTTCAAACCTCCGTACCCTCCTTACGATCCCCTAGACCAGTCTGGGTGAGCGACGACGTTGAACAACCCGTCGAGCCATGCTGATCCCAATATTTCAATGACAAAAGCTTCTCGTAAGCTTCTCTGTATGCGCGAACGCTCGTGCTCATCGCTCCCATAGCTACGAAACCGTACTCAAACGTTGGCCGATCATCATCACCAACATCATCAGCCATGTCCATCATCTCATGCACGACATGACGATGGAATCGCAGCGTCTGACCAGCACCGAGTCGGGCGAGGATGCACTCCGGCGCGCCAAGGCGCTGGACGACAAGGTCGCCGAGAGCAAGGAGGTCATCGCCAAAGTCAGTCGGCTCAAGTATCGCATGGCGCGGGACCAAGAGCTCGAGTGAGGGAGACTTTCCACGATGAAACCCGCGTCGCGTCGCTCACTTCCCGGGCTGCAATACAGACCTATATCCGACGACGGCGACGTCAGCGTCGACGTGTACAACGCGGAACTCGCCGAGCTGGCGACGGCCAATCAGAATAGGTGGTTCACGGCGCCTTGGCTGTATGCAGAGTGCGTCGTTGCGCGACTCCACGGCGTGCGGTTCGTTCATTTCTTTTTCTTTTTAGATGTTACTTGTACGTGTTCGTCGACTGTCTTGACTTTGATGGGCTCGATAAAGGGTTGCAAGGTACCGCCTGCTTCGGTCGTACTTTAACGAGACATCCCAATGGCGCAACTTTGATCCCTTCTTTGCGCAAAAGGAAGAAATGTTCAAGAATAGCGCCGCGGCGATATACCGTGTGTGACGTGTTATTTGTGTTATTCCCGCGTCCGACGATTAACCCAAGGGATCGCAACCACGATGCACGAGTTGGAACAGGAGAAGGAGGGATTGAGATCAGATACAAACAAACTCTTGGTTCTTTTCCGAGAGATGATTCAAATGTGTCTCTGGCAAGTTATTTCTGACGCGTTTGGCGATTTCTGGCTAACTACTACCTGAAGGGGGAATGCTACTGTATGGACCCTCATGATCGTCAAGGTGGTCTCACTTATGATTGGCACAGGATCTTTCACTCCTGACCCATCTGACGCCATCGGATATCGAGCAATTGCAGACGGTGGGCATGCAAGCCCAGAAAGAAAGAAAGGAATTCATACTCAAAGACGATCAAGAAACAGTTTGGAAATACATTGAGACACTAGGAGGCTCAGGGAGGCGTTGCGACTTTGTTCTAGACAATGGTGGGTTGAATTTGCGCTCGGGAATAACTTGTCTGCTCACTGTGATCAGCGGGCTTCGAGGTATTCGTTTTCAACTTGGCCAGTGACCACACCAGTCAACGATGATATGTTGGACAGTTATTCACCGATTTTGTCTTTGCGGATTTTCTGGTGACGTATACCCCTTACTTTTCAAAGGTGGTTTTCCAGTGAGTTAGAATTGCGGTTGCTGTCGAAAGTACTAACCTCTTTGAAGTCCAAAGCTCTTCCCATGGTTCGTTTCCGATGTAACTCCTGCGGATTTTGAAAGCACCATCACGTCCCTTCTTTCTACTACTTTCTTCCCGGAACCAAACACCAAATCAGGTGCTCACTTGGAACAAATGGTAAAGAGATGGAAGTCGTACCTGGAACAGGGCATTTTTGTTTTGAGTACGGATCTAAAGGAGGTGGGTGGCGAAAAAGTCGATGGGCAGGCCCTAGCCAAGTTCTGGACCGAGCCATGGCCCTATTGGAACATGAAGGAGAGAGCAAACCAGCTTTGGAGTTGGTTGCATGGAAGCGATCTCGTCATTTTCAAGGTGCGTGGACATTTCGTGGATCCCGCATGTTGCCCACACGATCAGCATTAGGGTGACCTCAAGTGCGTGTATCATGATTATCGCGCACCGATGCGGGGCTGATTGGGTGTCTGGTGGTTCCCCCAAGTTATCGCAAGTATGGTTCATTATCTTTACTACGCGGGAACGACGCTTAGCTGAGCGTATTACTGTTTAGACTCACCGGAGATGTCAAGTGGCCTGTCTCCACGTCTTTTACTGAGGCAATTGGTGGGGATCAACGTAATGGTATACAAGCTAGCGTAATCTAAGGGGGACTTGACAGGCCCGCTGGCAGGCTCTTTTCCCCTGCTGAGCCTCCGCACCAACAAAGCGGACGTTGCAGTCGGAATCCCGCAGGAAATGGCAGATGAGTTGGAGAGCAAGGGTGAAAAGTGGCGAGTGAGCGGAAAGTACGTTCTCATCGCGATCGCGCGCACGATCGGAGGTACTGACTTGTCCAGGTATGCTCTAGTAAGCTTCGAGCCGAGATCGGTGGTGTGAACCCTGGTGAGACGATGCTGCGTAGCCCAGATCGAAGGCACTATTTGACTTGTGGTAGTGGTAGTACCTAGACTAGACTGGTATTGATGTACTGTACTCAGAGGATGTGGACAACTTTAGCTCTTAAGACCCTACCGGTTAGGTAATTTTCCTGTTCCAACTTTTTTCACCACCCGGGAAAGGTGTGATTTCTTGAGCTTTTTCTGTGCGGCCTTCATGTTGAGCGTGGAACCTTGATTCGCAACCGACAGATCACATGGTAGCATGGAAACAAGGATTCAAGTCACGTACAGCGAGAAGGTCTGCCGAGTCCGGTACTAGGGAGGTGGGACCATCCGGCTTCGCTAACCTGAGAATAGTGAGACTGGGTTATCACTGATAATGTAAGTACTCGTCTCACGACCATGCGGTACAGTGGCCGCTATCGGCTCACGCGACGAAGTGATCTGGCGAAAACATCAACTAGCCCGGTGTCTCACTGGCACTCGCAGCCGCCACTTCTCATATTTTTAAGGTCGATTCGCGTATTGGGAAATTCGACCTACCCAATGACTTGTGCTTCGCTGAAACCCCGTCTCTTTACATAAATTGCCGCTGTCTGTTTCAACGGCCGTCTTCCCCCCTCCTCTCTAACATGTTTCTCTCCAGAGGGCCGTGGGCTGTTACTCTCCTTGGGTTGTTGTCTGCCTTCCCTGTGTTTGCCAGCAATGCGAACTCGACTTCCAGTCACGTTTCTGTCCTCGTCCTCGGGGCTGGCATGACGGGCATAATTGCCGCTCGGACCCTTCACGAGCAGGGCATCGACGACTTCCTTATACTTGAAGCCAAGACTGAACTGGGCGGTCGCATGATTTCCAGGCAATTTGGTGTACCGGGAAAACAGTACATCGTCGAGATGGGCCCCAATTGGGTCCAAGGAACACAGCAAGGCAACGGTCCGGCGAACCCTATCTGGGAATTGGCGCTAAAACACAATCTGACCACGGCGTTCAATGACATGTATGGAAGCGTCAGTGCGTGTGTTATTATCGTCTTTCGAGTACCGTGTCCTTACGGGCCTTAGCTACCTACGACGACAATGGTTACAACAACTACATTGATGTGTTCAATAACGCGGTAAATAACTTTGCCGAGGCTACTGTAGTCGCAGGTATACCGAACGACTTTGTTTGTGCCAGACGCCATCTGACTGTCCTGAACCAGGTCAGCAATTACAGAACGGCGACGTGGACTTGAGTCTGCGGTCGGCGTACGGGTTAATGGGTATTATTTCTCAAACACCACAAGAGATTGCCAGCGACTACTACCAGATCGATTTTGTAAGCGTTGTTATTCTGTATACTCAGCTTGGCTGACGTGCTCGTCAGGAATGCAAGTCATATTTATCTTCCGCTGTAACGAGTGCTAATCAAAATCTGATTAATTCCTGCGCTGCGCAGATGCACAGGTATGCCGTTTAATGAACCTCAAACCGTTTGAATAAATGTTTCCGCTATTTTTAGTCACCCTCACAAACCTCGTGGCTTGCGTCTTCTTGGGTAGGCTCCCAATCGGCCTATTTACACTTTCTCATTTTTTGATAGAACAATAACTTCACTTACGTTCCCGAATATGGAGGGTTTTCGGATGTCAACCAAATGTGTATCGACCAACGAGGATATTTGTACATTGTTCAGGCCGAGGCGGCAGAGTTTCTACAACCCCAACAGATAATCTATAACCAGACCGTCAACCTCATCGAGTACGGCAAAAACAATGTTACGGTGCACACGACGGGTGGCCTGACCATTACTGCTGATCATGTCTTGTGCACATTCAGCGTTGGCGTCTTGCAAAACACCGACGTTGTCTTTCAACCTCCCTTTCCTGACTGGAAAGTCGAGGCTATCAATAGTATCGAAATGGTGAGCTGTGCTTCATATTTGATCGTGGGTGCTTACTATTGTCTAGGCTACGTATACCAAGATTTTCCTTCAATTCAACGAGACCTTCTGGTTCCCCACGGAGGTAAACCTATATCACGCTCCGCGATACCCTCTATTCACACCGCACTAGATGGGGTTGTATGCAGCGAAGCAAAGAGGAAAGTATCCTGTCTGGCAAAGCTTGGACCACGAAGGGTTCTTCCCGGGCTCCGGTATAATCTTTGTCACGGTCACGGTAAGTCAATTCGAAGTCACAATGGCTACTCTCTCTAATGTTGTTTCAGGGAGATTGGTCCCTCTACGTTGATCAGCTCACTCCTGATGAAGTCCAGGCCGAAGTCATGCAAGTACTCAGAGCGATGTATCCCAACATCACTGTTCCCGAACCCGTAGCCTTCCACTTCCCGAAGTGGAGCACGGACGCGCTGTACCGTGGATCGTACTCAAACTGGGGACCATCCTATGTCCCGGCACAGTCGGAAAACTTGAAGGCGACGCTCGACGACCGCCTCTGGTTCGCCGGCGAAGCCACGAGCGTCAAATACTTTGGTGCGCTGCCTGCATTGCCCTGTTCCAATAGATCTTCTGACGCGTGTACTACCTGTAGGATTCTTGCAAGCAGCTTATTTCGAGGGTCAAGATGCCGGCGCCGCAATCGCTGCATGTATTAAAGGCAATGGCACCTGTGGACTGCCGCATACGACGATTCCGAAGAATGCTCAACCCTACCAGAGCTTTTTGACTTCACCATGATCTACGTGCTTGACTCCTTACAGTAGTCCTCGGTCAGTGGCTCTCCGACTCCAAGGCGCTCGTTTCGAATTTTATGGAACCGTGGATGCTGCGATAAGGATGTGCAAGCTGGATTATGTGGGCCGTTAAAGTCTGTGAGCAGTAGATAATGACACGTTTTGAATGTGAGGAATTGTCCCCACAGTAATGCATTTGATAGGTGGCAAATTGACCAGCTCCACTTTGACTCCATGACCATGACGATGTCAGTAAGAGTTATGTGCACAAAACGCACTTAACACCGTTTTCATAGGTTCGGGACGTGGTGAGGCTATGGGCGGGACTGAACACGCTAATACTCCTGAAGATTGAAGGTCTAATTACCTCCTCGGGGAAACCAAATTGCGCACATGTTGTGTTGTTAGTGGACCACCATCGCGCACATATCGCCAAAACAACATAGTCGTAATCATGGAGTATCTCGGAACTTTCACGTTGACGACCATCTACTAACTAGTGCCGCCGCGTATCGCCCATCTTGCAGCTGGAAACAGATGTGTGGTGCGAGTCGATGTCGCCATTGTGTCAAGTTTCAGCTGATGTATTTTTATTGTGCCATCTGCATCTGCATCGGGTAGCCCAATCGATATTCAACTGGCTCCACTTCTCCTTCCTCCACCTAGACGACTGGTTCATACCTTTTTTTTTTCGTCCTATTTATTCCTTCTTGGCTGTACAGTTCCTAGATATGCTATCGGGCTCGTCCTTGCGGCATTGGAGACATAGGTAAGTTGCCTAATCGACCGAGTACGTTACACTCTTTGTCATCCAAACTCACCCAAGGCTTGCTCGCGTCATAGTTTGCGCGAATAACATGATCGTATAACGGGCGTCATCGACGCCGTTGGTGTGCAGAGAGGCTTTACAGTTTTCTGTGAAAATATGTTCTGGAATCCCAACCATACAAAAGACGATAGTGTAATACCGTTTATAACGGTCCGAGTACGTCTGAACCTCTCCGCGTTCAGCGTGCGAAGGGGTTGACTTAGCTGGAAACCTAGCAAGTGTCCGAATTGTCCAAATGAAATATGTACACTGTCAGTTTTTGCGACACCAAGAGCGGGAAGGTCATCTTGATGACTTGGCCTCTTGTGATTTCGTTCGCCGCTCAGCGTGACTGTGTATTCGTACTGACACCAATTCGTACATGTAACTCATGTCTCATGCAATGTGCGAGCACGTCTAATATTCTTTCTAGCTCGTTGCTTAGGTCGTGAATGTGAGCTGGATCTCTTATCACATCATTCGGGTTGTCTCGGAAAACGTGTATACGATAACGTGGTTGTCCA
Source organism: Solioccasus polychromus (assembly GCA_038090335.1). Taxonomy (NCBI): domain Eukaryota; kingdom Fungi; phylum Basidiomycota; class Agaricomycetes; order Boletales; family Boletaceae; genus Solioccasus; species Solioccasus polychromus. The sequence goes on along the minus strand of JBBPMM010000117.1, from coordinate 45,318 downwards.
TAGGGCCTGTGAGGGTTTTGACGCCTTGGGAGGTCATGGCAACTAAACACATTCTACATGGTCGGTGGTGTCCGTTGGCTATGACTCCTCAGGTGATCGTTCTCACACCATCTATCCTACTTCAGACTCTGGGCTTCAGCATTGCAGCTCTCTTGGCATCGTGATGTTTCTTTTCGTCTTCAAGTTAGTAGAGGTATGTGAATATCATTCAGTATAATCTTTTGCGTCGGCTAGCAAAAGGCGTGCAGCTGTATTCGAAGGAAAATCTATCCAGTGTTGGCTCGCCTCCGTTGTGAATCGGATGTTAAATGTGTGATTAACCCGAACCTGCCCATGCCCGACCTAGAGTCTAAACCGACAGTGGAAGCTTGGATGCAAGTGTCACTCTAACTCGCCTTCATTCTGGCACCTGCCGCGATCTAGTTGAACGAAAGGGAAAGCAGTATGAGTGCTCCGTACCCGACGATCATGTTATACGATAACAGGCTTTTATGCCGTGTTCATTGTAAGTCATGGTACCCTTGCTGCCTTGAGGCCACGGTTTGACCAATATTCGGTTTATGTGCTCATACCGTGGTCAGTCCTAGTGTCTGGTAACATGACCTCGTCGTGTTTTCAGAGTCATGACACCTGGACCAATATCGTAGGGCACATACTACTCCATCTCCGTAGAGAGCCGTCCTCTATTTCTTGTTTATACCCGACGTCTTCGTGCACGGGCGGAATGCTTCTCTACAACCTAAGATTGGCATTTATCTCCAATCATCTTAGACCATTATCCCATTCCGGTGCCGATTCCTCCGATTTCACCATCAAGACAAACTGAATGTTTTCTCGAGTCGGCCGTGATAGCAACATGACTGCCTCATAAAACAAGTGGAAAGGTGAGTGCGAAACAAGGGCTGGGACGACGGGTAAGCACAGCTATTATCTCCAGGGAGAACATGAGGCCGCGCAGCACCCATGAGAGTTGCGGCGATCCAGGGCAGATCCGATGCAAACCATTCAAGTTGTCGAAAGTTTTGCAAGGGTAGAGTTAGCGCGGATCGTAGAGCGCCACTTGTCTACTCTGTATTTCCGACGGGATTCTTAGCCTACTTAGCAGCTACCCACGATAAGGACGAAGGTATCTCGTGAAATCTTTCCCGCAGCGTCGGATGCGCCATCTCGGCCAGTGCCAGTGCCAGTGTATGCTATGGTATATGTACCTGTGTAGAACTCGAAGTGCTATACCGGACCATGTCTTTCGCGATTTGACTCGAGGACAAGCGTTGGCTCAGTCCGCAGCAAAGAGCGTCGCACGTGCGCTTCTACCGGGATGCTTATCACGAGGATAGAAAGTCGCGAGGCTATGTTAGTATGTGCAGTGAGCCCTGGACCTTCCGGGAGTGCATAGCTTGCGTGTTGCAGACGGCACCGGCCAGGTACATATATCATTTCGGAGTCATGGGATATCGACCGGCAAATCCAATGTGAGAACGGTTTCTCAGTACCGGACTCAATGTCTTATAAATGTCACGGTGTTGGCCTACACGGGGTAAGGCGACTCGAATTCAAACCCAACATCCATATACTGGCCCGTCTACATACTCTTCATCAACACAACCCGACGTCGATATAGCGTCATGATTCCTGTCGGAAAGTTGTCGCTCGCCGCGTTTGCGTCCATGATCGTTTTTGGACTCTGGAAACTCTTCCAATTCTTGCACCACCAGTTCACCTCTCCCATACGACACCTACGAGGTCCTAAAGGCACAAGTTGGATATATGGGAACATGCGAGACATTTGGAATGCTGTAGGTCTCTTCCTTGTGGTACCTATCTGGAAATTCAACATGTAAAACCATAACCTTCCAGGAGAACTCCGTGCTACATGAAGAATGGGTGAAGGAGTACGGCAGCACATTGAAGTACAAGGGTTTCTTCTACGTACGTTTTCCAAGGTTTCGTCTATAGTATTGATCAAGATGGTCTTGTAGAGCGACCGGTTACTTACCATGGACACACGGGCTATCAACCACATACTCACCCACAGTAGTGACTATCAAAAGCCCTCCCAGGTTAGGTACAACTTGGCTCAGATCCTTGGCGAGGGTGGATTGTTTTTTCAGTTTTCGTCTACACACGTTAATCCAAGATTGTAGGTGTTCTTTTCGTCGAAGGTGCCCAGCATCGCCAGCAAGTTAGTGTCCATTCGGCTTTTGTTGTCGTCCGGGCTAACGACACTCTATCTTTACAGAGACGCATCATGGTAATTAGACTCTTTTGGACCGACGCCGATCGCACAATTAAATTGATATTTAGAATCCTGCATTTGGTCCAGCGCAAATTCGGGCTCTCACCGATATCTTTGTTCAGAAAGCTGTTCGAGTGTGTGACCCTCTACCTTATTCTGCCCTGTGGGTCATTCAACTTATGTACTGTAGCTTCGCGATGTCTGGTCGTCTGAAATTGCAAAAGATACTTCCGGGGCTGGTGTGCGTCTCGATGTTATGCCATGGTTAAGTAGAATGACGCTAGATGTCATTGGTCTTGCTGGTAAGCTTTAGGAGTTTTTTCGATTTCGGGTACTACTTACTTCCGTTAGGATTCAACTACGATTTTGATGCACTGAACGCAAACGAGAAACCTAATGAATTGAACGAGGCTTTCATGACCATGAATGCAGCGGGTCAGAGATTAAGTATTCTCCCCATATTGCAAGCGCGCTTCCCGCTCCTTCGTCTTATCGTGAGTATCGCAAAAATCAACTTCGAGTTCGCATTAACGTTCCTTATTATAGCCTAGCGATCGTGCACGCAAGGTCCAGGTTGCCCAACGCACAATGGCTCGCATCGGAAAAGAATTATTATCAGGTGCTAAAGCGGCCGCCCGTGTAAGTGCAACAGAAAAAGGCGAAGTTGAAAAGAGTAATATGCATGGTCGGGATTTGCTGTCGCTGCTTGTCAAGGCAAATATGGCGACTGACATCCCCGAGAGTCAGAAGCTGTCGGATGAAGATGTGTTGGCCCGTGCGTTACTTACCATCCTGGGGTGAGCATCCAATTTGATGTCCTTCCGCAGAAGTCCCTACTTTCCTGGTTGCCGGTCATGAAACCACGAGGTGTGACTCCCCTTTTCCGCGAGCCACCCAGACTTACCAAGTTCGACAGCACAGCAACTACCTGGGCACTCTACGCAATGACAATCGCGCCTGAAATCCAGACTAAACTCCGTGAAGAGCTTCTCTCTGTTGACACGGAAACTCCCTCGATGGATGAACTCATGGCACTTCCCTACCTTGACGCGGTTGTGAGAGAGACGCTCCGCGTCCACTCTCCTGTCCCAAATACCTTGCGAATCGCAATGAAGGACGACGTCGTCCCTTTGGAAAAGCCATTCACGGACAGAAACGGTGTTGTCCACGATTCTATTAGGTATGCATATGTGCTTTGGAGTGAATTTATTTCAAAATTTTGATCCTCCTGAACAGTATTAGCAAAGGAGATCCAATCTTTATACCCATCTTGGCAATAAACCGGTCGAAGGAGTTGTGGGGACCGGATGCGCACGAATTCAAGTGCGTGTTTTTCGCCGTATAGTCTGGCTCATTCATTCAAGTGTCCCGGAACCGTCTGCAGGCCAGAAAGATGGGATAACACCCCAGAGGCCGTCTCTCAGATTCCTGGTGTATGGGGTCACCAATTGACTTTCCTAGGTGGCCCCAGAGCGTGCATCGGATACAGATTCTCCCTCGTCGAGTAAGTCCAGCGTCGCCGTGTGTGATCTATTTAGAGTAAGCTAACGTACTGGTACAGAATGAAAGCTCTCCTCTTCACGCTTCTGCGCGCATTTGAATTTGAGCTCGCCGTGCCTGCTAGCGAGATTGGCAAAAAATCGACGATCGTCCAGCGGCCCGTTTTGCGCAGCGACCCGAAAAGCAGGGCTCAGCTGCCGTTGTTGATCAAGCCGTGCAAGCGAGGTGCAGAGCCCTAGGGGTGCGTAAATTCGATGGACTGGTTGACATTTATTCCCGAACTTATTCTATAATTTGGACATCAATAATACATCTGTGTTGCTCTATACATTTCTCGGACCGACTCGACCTTTGTAATTATACATGGAGATATTTACAAGGTTTGCGATACGATCGCAGTGTTGGGAAAATTTTCTTCCGCTGTTGGGAAGATTCATTTGATGGATCTAACCAGTTTTAGCCTTGAGATTTTTCCAAAGTGTCATGAAGAGAACTCCTCCTATACCAACGAGTCCGATTTCCAACCCTACGAAATTGAGCATCCCGACGACGACACCCGATGCGCCCCAGACTGCACCCGCCAATCGACCAACGTAATTGGCGTACTGAATTGCCATAGAACTGTGCCTATTATATTCTGGAGGGAGCTGCTTGCTCAGGAGACTGAGCGTAACGGTCGTCGCGAGATTAAAACCGAGTGCGACGGGCCACCAGCACGCAAACAGCGTTCCATATACCACTTTTCCAGAGGCGAGGAGGGAAATAAAGACCAAAAGACCGCACAGACCGAGGGTGGTACCAAAGGCAAGTAACTGGCGGTCTTGGATGTAACGTGCGAACAGCATGTTCGCAAGGATGAAGGGGAATGCAGTGATTCCGCCTAGCGCAATGAAATTTCCGGCCATAAAGGGCGACCAGTTGAGGGTGGATGTCGATGCACCAAATACAGGAAGGTTTGCTTCCCAAGAGCCGAGGATAAAGAAACAAAGCATGGAGAACCAGCACATGCAGATAATAACACCCCATTGTTGACGCGTGATACGGGACAACTGCGCAATAAAGGATTCTTCTACTGGAATTTCGGATGGGGCACCGGTTGTCTGAGTAGAATCTGGTGGAATGAGTGTAGTATCTCTGCCCGTCTGCCCTTCTTGTTCGACGGGAGGAGATGCGGTAGTTATTTCCGGGAGTTCGAGGTTCACTTCCGCTAGGGGCACATCCTCAAAGTAACTGGTTATAACCAGCCAGAAGATGGCGTAGCAGCAAGCCATGACCCAAGCAGGACTAGTGTATCCGTTAAAGATCGCGCTTTGGAATCCGACCTTGTACAGCAAACCACCGAGGAATGGACCGAGAGTCATGCCCAGAGCTTGTCCAATCACTAAGCAACTGGCGAGCGTCGTTCGACGGCGAATTCCGACGATCAATGGGTCCGTGCAGTATCGTTTGCAGTACATGAAACCCGAAAATGAGATGCCGCTCAAACATCGTCCAATGAGGATCAGGTACAGATAATCGGCGCGATATGCGATCGCATAAGTGATATTTCCCAATACGCCCGCGATGCATCCCACACGCAAGGCCCTGGCGTATTGACCTATGCATGGATTAGGATCGATAAGGTTTTCATCGTAAATTCGAGACAAACGGATCCACCTTTGTCATATCTTGTCATCGGGATGAGTGCCATCCCACCAAATATGCCAGGAATACCAATGACAATACCAGAAAATGTTGCATTTCCGTTCAAATATTCCGCATACTTGCTCGAGGAAGGGATAAAAATGAAGAATGAGAGCTTTTATAAATCAAGTATTAGTGGAGTCATGCAGTGGCATGGCACGACCTCATACCTGCATCACAATGTTGTAGGCAATTACGATAATTAACGAAGCCATCTTGGGGAGCTTGAATTCTTCTCCACCATTGTCGGGCTCGCTCCTGAGTAGGTCAGTACGTCCGATACGACGTCGTAGCATATCGTGGTGCGACCGGAACTATCTAGTCGGTCATTAATACGGGCTAATGAGATCGGGAAAGGTGTAACTCGCCCTCAGATAATACGAAAAGGCGCCAACGACTGGAGACGTGGTGCAGAACAAAAAATAATAATGAGATACTTTCCAGTACGAGTCATGAATATCCCCATATGTCGCGAGGGTCTAAATTCCCAGCAGGGACTGACATCGGCTGGTCTGAATGGATGCATGACTGATAGCTGTCGCAATCGGACGCCAAATCCGAAGCATGTTCAAGTGGTGTACCTGTGTCAGAGTTTGAGCATCGCTACACGTAGAGAGTAGCCGAATATCGCACTTTATTCCATGCCCCTGACAGGCAGCTAGAACCGTAGCAGAGCGTCAGGTTAATGTCGGACGGTAATATCACATTGAATTTAGCCGATCTTGCCCACGGAATCCTGCTGTTGGTTGTTAAGTCCGTGTCGTTGTCCTGTATCGGACCGAATCCAAATTCACACCGCGATATACTGCACGAGATGATATCATCATTTGATAAGAACTTGACGAAAGAACTTGACAGTTCTACAGGAAACCACATCACCCAGAGCAAAGTGGGCCTCGCTCAGCTCAAGAATACACAGCGATAGCATCATCAAACGAACTATCGATATGTATCTCCACTTCCTCAACAGAGCTCACCAGACCGGTCGTCTGTCCTCACATAAGCTCTTGTGGCCCACATAATCAGTGCAGTGGCGTCGACTTACGGCTTTTTTCGCAAAGGAACTCATGCCCTCATCAGTGCTGCTCTTGAACGTTTAAAACGATTGTGTCCTGTTGAGGGCCTGGGAATCTTCGAGAGCGGTTTCCTTGTTAATGAGATGGTTCAGAGTTTCCGGAGTCGGTCGAGGATTTATTGCCATCCATCTCACCAAGTGGAGTGGCAATAGCCTGCGCGAGAGTGATGTCATTACCTCGTGCGGGAGACTAGAGAATGGCTTCTGATACTCACTTCGACATCGTTGGCTATGATTTTGATATCACTACTGCTTCATCGAAGATAGCCTAGAAAGTTTGCGAGCCAGTGGTGTGGGGCGATGGTAACACTAACATAGACCTCAGCTACAGTTCCATTGCGGTCGGGGAAAGCGAGGACCGTGGCTTCGAGGAACTCCGTCTGAGTTTGTACGGTTGCGATGTAACGCATCACGTTTAACGGGGAAAGAGTAGACGGATAACACAAGGCAAAGGTAGAAGTGCATGGCGTTCGGTGGGCGACGCTCAGCGGGTACGTTCATTTTAAACATCGGGGAGAGGAGAGATGCATGGATCAGCATCAAGGTTCGATACTATACCAGGATGGGTCAAAGCTATCTCACGATGACTTGGTCTCTGCTACGTGGCGCGCACCTCCTTGCATTTAGGGATTCATATCCCTCCCTTCGTCAGAAGACCGCCCGTGTAATAGTTCGTCACCTCGCGTCTTCCCCAACACAGGCAGAGGTCAAAGCAACTTCTGAAACGCAAGATGTCGAAGCCATGGACACATTACTCAAAGCAGTCAGTAAGTCACTCGTTGCCCAAATCCACGTCGGCTGACCCCTCTATCAGGGGAAAGGTCGAATCCGGCTTACCGCAAGTATGGTTATATGGTCACCCACATAGCGAGCCTCGAGCTAAGCCTCCCTTAGCGCCATTCCGTTGAGGAAGAGCATGCTTTGGTCGGAGACCCTCCTCAACTCGCCGGCTCTTCTCGAACCTACTCAGCATATGGTCTCAGCGCCACCTCGAGAATCACTCCCTCCCTGCAACATGCATGATACCTATACTCAAATCATTCTTCCTTTTCAGTCGTCCCCCGAACTCTTTGAGCAGTATACTAACGCATACGGCGGTATTCGTATGGGTATGCTGATCGAACACCTGGATTCTTTGGCTGGTTCGATATCATATAAGCATATGCTTGGTCCTGACGTGGAAACCCTCGGTCGCATTTCCGAGAGAGGTTTTTATATCGTGACAGCTTCTGTGGATAGGTGCGTATCTCTTGTCTACGTAGTTACAGGCCATTCTTATTGCCATGCAAAGATTAGATATGTTGGCATCGCTGTACCCTGTGCGTGACATCCGCCTGAGTGGGCAGGTCGTCTACACAGGCAATAGCTCGATGGAAGTTGCTGTTAAAATGGAGGCACTGAGCTCAGACGGGGAAGAAAAAACTCTGATGCTTGGCATGTGATACTGAACCCCGTATTAACTAGATACTGACCGGTTCATTTAGGGCGCTTTTCGATGGTTTGCAGGGACGCTCGTACACATAAAGCATATTCTGTTAACCCTCTAGTCATTAGAACAGGAGAGGAACGCGCCCTTTATTCAATGGGAAAACGTTAGTAGCGACGCCTTTTATGATCGCCTTGTGCTAACCATATTCACACAAGACGCCCAGAACCGGAGAAGATCTTTAGCTCTCCAGTCACTCTCGCGCGTCCCCCCGAGCTCGGAAGAAGCTGCGGAACTCCATCAGACCTTTTTAAAGTATGGCCAAGAAGGTGTCTCCGGACTTCGAAACGAAAATGTGTGGATGGAGGATACTAAACTCGAGAAAACGATGCTGATGTTCCCACAAGAGCGCAAGTAAGTCGAGGTCATATTTCGTTACAACATTCGACTGAACTTCGTCGAGTGTTCATCAAAAGATCTTCGGAGGTATGTCTTTTCATCTTCCTTAGATCGTGATTCCGATCAAATAAATTAGGGTACCTGATGCGCCTTGCTTACGAGGTAAACCACTCTTAACCGCTCCCGCGCTTTCTGACGTACATGGATGCAGCTTGGTTTTGCAAACTCGTGTCTCTTTACTAAGTCGCACGTAACGTTCCTCTCACTAGACAACATATCCTTCCGACGGCCAGTGAACATTGGTTCAATTCTCCGCCTCGAATCCCAAGTTTTGAATACCAGTCATATATGCGACCTTCCTGCTGCAGTTGTAAGTTGGCTGGTATTGGCTCTGGAGACAGTTTTAATGTCATGTCATGGATATACAGCACGTTCGAGTCCAGGCAAGTGTTGTCGACGTCAAAACAGGTCGGGAAGAAGCAACGAACGACTTTAGATTTACCTTTGCCAAAGATGATACGAACTCTGATATGCCCCGAGTCGTTCCGAGGACTTACCGAGGTATGGGAACTTGATTACCTTGGTCATTCGATTGCTGAGGAAAATAGATGCAATGATGTGGTTGGAGGGCAGGAGGGCACTCGAGGTGGGTATGCAAATCCGAGGGAGGCGAAAGCGGTAACTGTGGATACTGCCGAGGTGTAGTACCAGAAAGCAAATCCTACACTCGCGCTAGTGAAGGCGACTCAGTACATGCGAGTGATTAGCATCTTATTTTCTTCTGGCAGTGCTTGAAACTAGGTGAAGCTGCTGAGAACGTTCTTCTATCTATTGTCTGTTCTGCTAGTCAAGGAATAACAGAATTCTTAATAGTACTTATATACCCTATCTACTCAAAGCTCGAATTCTTATCTGTGCCCACGTGAAAAACTCATCGTACATGTCTGACTCAGTGCCTCTGCCTTCCGAATTGACAACTGTGAAATATCACATCATCACATTTATCACTCAAGTTCCGGGAGTAACATGCCAAATCTATCAATTAGGATCGACCCGTACAGTATTCTGTGATGATGCAGCCCTACTTACCGACTCCCAGCCATGTCGGCGGAACTGAAGCGAATTTGGATTTATGGCTTCGCACCTCGGGCTGTTTCCCAGCGCCTATTCTGCGTTCGATGTCACTCACGCCCCACGATTAGGCTCTCAAAAGTTGATGTGCCAGCTCGATACGCAAGAGCTAAATTGAACTTGCGCATTGATATCCACAGTCATTTGAGATTCGCCAGACGTTGAACGTACTGGTAGACTGACTTTTTCAGTTTCATCGACACGAGGACACGGCCAACCATGCCATTACGATTCATTCGTTCTAAAGTTTCTGGCATTGACCCGCTTCAGGTGGCTATCTCGACGACAGCCTTAGCCAAGGACCTCCTCTCTACCCTTCAGTTCCCACCCGCGATCGCAGCCGTTTCCGTAGTGCTCCTTATATTGGAAACTGTCCAGGTCAGTATGTCGTCATGTTCCATGGAAGACCTATCTAACAACCTCCACTGCGGTGCAGAATATACAGACGAATAAAGCTGGCTGTATTTCCCTAGCCCGGCGAGCGGCACAGATATTGGTCGACATAGACCACCAAATGCGGGGAAGATGGGACACTGCGCCTGAACGGTTAATACAAAACCTGCAGAAATTCGAAAGGTATGTCGCACTGCTCATCGACCCTGTTGTTAATTCAGCGTAATATGGTGTTGGTTTATTAGAACTTTGAAACGAATTTACGAGTTCATGCGAGGACTCGCCGACTCAAAGTGGAGCGATCGGTTTTTCCGACAGAGTTCAATCGAAGATGCACTCGCCGAGCATAGCGCGTTGATGGACGAAGCTGCCCAATCCTTCCAGGTCGGTCTGGTCTTGGCACGCGCCACCATGTATTGATTGCATGATGTAGTTCGCTACTCTTATCGACTTACACTATGCTGTTGGTACGCTCTCGCGAAAGAACACCGAGATTCCTCACATTCAAGCGACGCCTCAACTCACCATCGAAACTCCTCCCCCTTACAAGAAGAGCCAAACCCAGGATTCGAGTGAGCAGGAACCTGAAATTGCAGAACCAAGTGCGAATACGATCATCGATATACCTAAGCGCAGTGGATCACCGTCGGAGTTATCCCATCTAGCGCAGTTCGAAGAATCAATTGCGGAGATTGCTACGGATGGTATCAGGAGTTGCTTAAACGATCAATACTTGCCTGAAGAGTTGTCGTCGGCGACATTGGATGGCGATCATGGGGTACCGCTTGAATTTCTTTGCGTGTCATCGTTCCTTACGCGTTTTCATAGTTCCGAAGATACCATCAATCAGATATTAAGCTGCGAAGTCGATCTCGCCTCAAAGAAGGTTGGTGGGCGGGAGGAATGGAGGTTCAAGTACAGGGCCAAGCTGCTCTCATCAAGAAATACGACGATCCGAAAGTTGAAGCATACAGGGTAAGCAGTTTTTTTCACACAAGCAACAGGCATAACCGGTCTCTTTAGCAATGGATCAGAGACGTCAAGATGCTCCAAAACTTGTAGTAAGTTATAAAATCGTAGGTATCTTACGATGTGTCCTGACGATTACAGCCATCCAAATTTGCCTCAGATGCTAGGCTTTTCTGACGACGAAACCCCGACACCATTCATACTCCTGGCGAATGGTGAGGGAACCGCACAGTTGGTTGTTCCGAGACTGAAAGTCGAGTTAGTGAAAACACAAACCCCTGAGGTAATGGTCCGGGAGATGCTCCGAACCGCGAGTCTCGCAACATGCATGGAGCTCATGCTGCGGTTTGTATGCATGGTTTCTTGTTGTGTATAATCTCCACTCACCTCCAGACAAGTATCGCGATCTCGCTGTAACGTGTCTAGCGTTGGCCATGTCTTTACAATTCACTGAGCAAAAGATCGTCAGGATACAGCAATGTACGTGCAAAGACAGCTGAATCTCACGGACAGTCAAGTGCAAGATTTCTTTGAGGTGGCTCTGTATCCACCGTGGCGTGTACCTTTGAAGACTGACGCTTTCTAGGCGGCTGGATTTCGCGTAGATTCCGAAAAGACTCTTGTCGTGGGTTTACCCCCACCACGAGAAGGAAAATGGTACTCTGCAAGAAATTATGGTTTGGCGCATACGCTTCTCAATGCGTGTCTGCAGGTGTTCTTCGGTGTTGTCCTCCTATTGTCATAAGCATGACATATTCCTTTTTCCAGATGTTACCGAATAGGGGCAGGGTTACTTACTCGTACGATCAATGTGACGAAGAAGGTCAGTTTTATTTCCCAGCCGATCCATTTGTCACTGAAGCGAAGTAGTTACCGAGGATATGCAAAAGAAGATCAATCATCTTGTGACTCTTGCACAGTCACTTCTGCCTAGTGGTTATGAATTGCCTGAGCTTCCATCGAAACTTCAGAAGCTTATCGAGGATAGCGACTTTGACACGCCATGCTTAACCCTGCGTCAAGTTCGCGATCTGACATTTCACGTAGGCGCGCATGGGCATTCTTGGTACGAACGCAATGTGCCTGCCTGCAAGTTCTCTGTCGGAGATTTGGGGTATATTCCTCGAGGGAAAGACTGGAACTCGTTTGTTCGCCTGAGGAACGTTGTGGAAGAGGATGCCGAAGCGCTCAAGCTGTCAATTAAGGCAAACGGAGAACATTGGTGCTGGGAAAACGTGCCAATACAAAGACAGCCACTCCAAGCGTTCGAAATGCCAATGAATGTGGCAGGGTTTGTACTCAGCGTCATTAAGGAATCTAAGTTTATACTGACATTGAACGAAGGTGGCCAGTCGCCGTACCTCCATATAAACAAATTGACGTTGTTGTCGTTCACGAGGCTTTTGCTGCTTGTGTCAAAGACGCTTGGAAATATCTGCTCGAACATGGGAAGACGATCGCGCAGGATGTCGGAATCAAACCAGAAGACCTTGTTCTGGGTGAGAACTTCATCGATGTCCAATTCGTAGTCACTTACCCATCTCAGTCACCCATGCGGGAACGCATCAAGACTTTTACATCAAAGACTTCCGACCACGACCGTTTGGGGTGAACCAGCATATGAAACCCAATCCATTCCAGCGGCAAGTAACACACGGGTTTCATCAGCCTCCCCGACCTGCCTTCCCTGGCCATCCTCACATAAATCAACCCGTGGTGCCGTCAATTTTATACCTGTTCACATCGCTCTCACCATCGCACGAACCTTACTGGTCATCCTCGCCGATGTGTGCTATGCCGGGGCATGAGCGTCCACCGCTCGATCGGCACTTTACGTTCAAGATTGGGCGGTACGTCCTATAGCGGCATGAGTATCTTCTGTGTATTGATTCGCAATGCCAGCAAATCGGGGTTTTTGAATTATGTGCAGCTTCACGCGGAGGATTTTGAGGGTCAATAAACGCCGACGTCAGAGTGCATTTCATCCGTGCAGATGGAAGATACACTAGACACCATAGAACGGAGTGTTTGGAGCGGTCCCTTGACACGGCTCAATGTCGTATCTGACAAAGTTGTGCATACCTATGGATTTCGACCACGTCACTTTGATTCAGTCCGGGAAGTCTCAAAACATCATCATTACGTAGTTATGCAGTCGAAATTGTACATTTGGTGCCATATGATAGTAGTTGATGTTTTACTTTTAGCTAATTCCAAGAACAAGGGGACGACAACTCTTTACACCCGGATCATCTGGCCGCCCAGCCACGGGTTACTTGCGAACCTCTATACTCCACAGCAGCACATTATTGAAAGAGTGCTAATTAAGTATTTGTGGAATCGGCTGGGAAGGTCACTGATCCAATCTGCAGTCCTCTCCGGTGACCCTGTCAGTTTCTCTCTTGCCATCAATCCTGTCTATGGGAGACTCGTCACCGCGAGCGTGATCCGTCACCACGTCATCAGCGAGAATGAGCGTTTCGACAAATGTTTCCCGAGCAGGGAATAAAACAGAAGTAACGTAGTACACCGTAGATGCGACCACGAACTTGCAAGAGATTTGCGCTTAGTTCAGACGAGATGGGGATGATGGCATGGGGAACGTACCCCATAAATCCAGGCAATATCAAAGAGGCGAGTTGTATAGCCTACGCCGATAGCAGGGTTGATGGAGTTGATTAAACCGGGAAAGGTCGGCCCCACGGTCACAAGCATGGCTAGAACAGCCCGCCAATTCTTGCAAACCTTGGATAAATTAGTTGGAGAGAGAAAATCGATGACTTACGAATCCCCCAATGTAACGGTATCGACCATTCGGGTCGTACATGGCGGGAACATCGACTTTTCCCCGGTGAACTAGCCAGAACTAGACGGTGATATTCAGGTATTGGTCATAAACAGGAGAGTTAAACGCACATCTGTAATCATGATGCCTGCAAATGGACCTAAAAAGACAGTATATCCATTCATAAAGTTCAAGAATCCCTCGGCACTTGGTCACAACATAATAAAAGTCCCCATATGTCCAGAATTTGAAGTTTAACAAACTCACTTGGCCAAGACGTCCCAAGGAACAAAAGCCCATCCGCCGATGACAGTGCATATGATTTGGCCACGCCTGATGTTAATATACTTTCTATCCCATCAGTGTGTTTTAACAGACTTCCTGACAAACACCACCTTAGGAGACAACGCAGTCATGTCATTTCCGGCGCTGAAAGTGTTGGCGCTGATGTTTGTTCCGATGGTGGCGAGACAAAAAGAAAGAGATGCAAAGAAAGCAGCCGCGCGGTTGTCCCATTTATCAATGAGAAACATAGGGTTCCAGAGAACCTCTCCATAGAGCTGTATTCCGGCGTTCGTAACCACAATACCAGCGAAACTGCAGAGGATAAATGCTATGGGTATGATCAACGGTTGCACGAATTGGCTGTAATAAAAGGAAATTTGTGAGTGTGGCGTTCAGTACCTCGGATGGATACTGACGCTCTCTCATTTTTCGCGTAACGCTAAAATTCGATGAGTTAGACATCACGCATAGACGAATGAGAAGCTCACAGTGAAATCGGGAATATTGACAGTCAAAGTAGCATATGTTCCCAGCGCACTATTCAACGCACTCAACCAAGTCCAAGAGAACTGAGTCCCAGTAATAGTCGCGTGCTCCGAAAATAGTCCATTAGATGGTACTCGAACGAATGCCCAGACGACCATGGCTAGCCATGTTATTGGTACTATCACGCCCTTGGAAAAGAATAGCCATCTCACTTTTTGAGGTGAGAGTAGCACGAATGGGAATTGGACGAGCCAATAGATGAAATAACATAAAAGACCAGAACTCGTGATGCTTGCACTGGGTGGGAGGTGGTTGGGCATCCTAGAGAAGGAGGGCCATATTGCCTTTATCATCTGGGTCCGAATTTAAAAACGATGGTATGTGGGAGTGGCAACGGGATCTTGCCTGATATACACATTGCGACCCATTATACGACTAACGAGTTGATGGCTGACCAAATTTGCGATGAAGCATAAATAGATTGCTTACCTGGATGCCAAACCAGAACATGGCCAAAATGATACGACTGAAAATGGTAAAGTAGCTGAACCAGAAGCCAAACGAAGACCTATTCAGTATCGGGAACGCGACGCGGAGACGAGCACCGATGGTTCCATTGAGAACCATGACCACGGAAATGATGCAAAAGCCGACAGCAATGCATGGAAGGGCTTGACGCCTTGGATGAACTCAAGACATGAGCTAGAAGCAACCGCAGTGACACACCAAGACAGGCCGAGGGCAAGCATGGAGCCAGCTAGCTCCCACATCGGAATCGTTGCGGCATCAGATAACCAATAAGCAATCTATGTCGTGATATACTTGTGATATGGATAATCTGGTCGGGAGCTGGCGCACGCACATAACTCCAAGTACTAGCATGACAGATGACAGAGAAGCCAAAACCAAGGCTGGTGGTACTTACGTCCATGTCCTCATGCGAGGGGGGACTGGGTCCATATCCTTGTTGCTCCAGCCATTTGGAGCGAACGTCGTCACGTCTGGCTCGAGGGCCCAACGGAAGCGAGAGAGAAACATGCCACAATGGAAATGTACGGCATGTTCGTTTATTACAGCCGCCGATTAGATTAGATCAAAGTACTCGAAACAGATCACGTGCCAGCATGACCAGCTCAAAGTGGACTGCTGGCATCGTTTACCCACCACCGTCACCCGCATCACTGCCCGCCCGTCTACATAGCTAGCAGGACAGGCAATAAAATGACTGATGCGTTTGATGTCATCCCTTTCGAGGTGAGCGCTTCTGACTACAATCATCTCCCTGACCGCATCACGGTCCAAGGATATCAAAGGAGACTGGAAGAAACTGGGATCCGGTTCCTTTGGAAATGTTTACAAAGGCTCGCTTGTTTATTTCCGTTCTCTCCTTGATGCTCATGATATCATAGGTTCTTACCTGGGCATCGACGTCGCCATCAAGGAGGTACTTCCCTCCAGCAACTACGACGTCGCCAAGTACTTCGAACGCGAGTGGCGCCTTATGAAGTAAACTTCTTTTTTTCTTCCTGTCTCTCCTCGTTATTCAATTTTCCCCAAGAGAAGCTCGTCATCCGAATGTCGTTTTATACCTGGGGCTTTCTCGAGCCCCGCCACCTGATGGCCGAATCTTCATTATTTCCGAGTATATCGAAAACGGTCAGGTGATAACATAGCGGTTCAATGATTTATACTGATCGACACCTCAGGAAATCTTCGACAATACATTTTTGACAAGAATAAACCATTTCCCTGGCGTCTCCGCATGTCCTTCGCGACAGACATTGCCCGTGCTTTGGCTTATCTCCATGCACGTAAATGTATACACCGTGACCTGAAAGGCGAAAACTTGCTTGTCACTGCAAACGGTCGTCTTAAGATCACCGACTTTGGTTTCGCTCGCATCGCTGCCCGAAATGAGGAAGAGAGCAAGAGACTTACGTTTTGCGGTACCGACTCATACATGTCTCCTGAAATTCTTTTAGGGCATGAATTCGATCTTTCAACCGATATTTTTTCCCTTGGCATAATTTTCTGTGAAATAGCATCGCGACGACTTGCTGACGACCGCCATTTCAAGCGCACCGGACCTGCATTCGGAATTGATGTAGACGAGGTACACAAACTTGCGAACGCAGGTTGTCCGCCTGCCTTCCTTTCCCTTTGCTTGGACTGCCTGGCCGAGGATCCGGCCGCACGCCCCACTACACGCAATATCCTAGAGCGTTTACAAGATATTGAAGCGGAGGTCCTGGCACGTCCCGAAACAGAGGACCTTCACCTAGGTAGCGTCAAGTTCATGACGGGCGGGAAGCGGCCTACGGCACCTCGCATTCCCAGCTTTGGTGTTGGAATTGGGAAAGACATTAGACATTCGACACCATCGGTAGCAGAGGACATCATGGCGGCTCTATCCAGCGGAGAAGAAGACAGTGATGAGGAGCTCGCGAATGCCGTAGAAGGTCTTAATATTAGCATGCACCTCAACAGTGATTGGAGTAATGGTGGGGCCACCAACGGTAGGCAATTTGACCCGTGCTGTGAATGCATATCTTGATGTATCCTTCCCAGGGAATAGCGAGAATAGTACTTCTCCCCTCCTTAACACAACATCTAGCACGTACTCGGACTACAGCACAACCGTTGTTCGCGGACATGCGGGAAACGCCACTGAAACTGTTCCACCGTCCTTGTCTTCAATTCTCACGATCCGACCCTGTCCAGATCCAAACTCTGCGTCGGACCCAATCACTCCTGGGGCGACATCTTCCACGGATGATAGTATAACGCCAGTTAGCTTGGATTCTATACTTTCGGTCGAAACATATCGTACCGCTCAATCGTCCGCTCCGTCCACCACCAGGGCAACCAAAGGGCACTCTTCGATTCAGTCTTTCCCTACGTTACATCGATTTACATTAATCAGACCTGGCGCAAAACGTTCCGGATTATCTTCGCCTGCCAGACATCTCGATGGAGGCTGGAACCCCCTCGAGCTGTTCTTCTCAAGTGCTCTTCTGGTTCAGAAGTGCGACATCTGTGCAAAGAGAATTGGATGGAAGCCTGTCCTCGAGTGTGACGACTGCGGACTCCGGTGGGTGGATTTGATGTGCTCAGAAGCATATCTGACGACGAGGTTGGCTCCCTAACTGTCCCCTCTACCTCAACAGAGCACACGTTAAATGTGGAGAAGTAGCTCCTCGGGATTGCGGCGTCCGTTCCATTCGATCCGCACAGCAACACAGCCACAGCGGGCATGGCCCGCCATCGCCATCGCCATCACCGTCGCCGTTGTCGAAGGGACGTCAAAATAACAATCCTAAGCGACACTCTATATCTGTCGCTGTGACTCGATGAACGCCGTCATCGTCAGCGGCAAGCACGCAAGCGAGGCATTTTGTTAGTTTTCCCCCTTCTCTGCGTTGGAACATAATTTTTCTCCTCCGGGGACAATTTACGTTTTTTTGTTTAACTTTCCTCAAATTTTTCTCGATCTTTCATACCCTTTTGCAATGGACCCTAATCATGATCACCACGAATACCAACCTCACTCTGGCACTTGCCTGTTTCCTCAATGTCGTAATGTCCAATTCAATCCAACATTCTCGTTTTACAGCCTCTTCGAAGAGATGGGAATCACGATGCATGTTTCAGGTTTCAGAAAGGCTAGAAAGGTACGGTACCAAGGCAATCGAAGAATGAGGAGCAATTTGTAATCCTCGAAAAAGTCCGAATCTCAATCAAGAGACACCGCGGTGAAGGTCTTTCGGAGAATTTTGACGGCTATCCTTGCATTGCGAAGTTAGGTGAACGATTGTCATAATGGCCTGCACCAAGGACTGTCGCTAACGTACTACGCACCAAAACCTCAGCCGATGACGTATAATTCTTTCTGAGGTACGTAGTCAAACTTCTGATCAGGTCAGAATAGGGGTTGTAATGCCGTTTGAAACCCCGAAACTGGACTGCACTCGGACTTTTGGCACGGTGTAAAGTAGAGACCGCTTATGATCGTAAGTTCGGCAAGTATGTACTCCTCTTCACTTGATATTTTCCTCCTTACTATGGTTGTCCTCAGCTGCGCGGTTTGTTACCATCGCACCGTACGATCAAGGAATGAGCCGCCGTTACTCCCGTATCCAAAGCCTCTCCCCTTTATCGGCAACGTTCTTGATATCGATCCAAAATAATCATGGCTCACATACAGTCCGTGGCGAAAGAAATACGGTACGCGGGCCTTGCATTTCTCGCTAGCCCCTACTTTGACAGGTCCCGTAGTATACTGCAGGTTACTTGGTCAGGACGTCATCATCATCAATTCAAATAGGGTCGCGAAAGAGTTGCTCGACCATCGATCATCTATGTATCCTGGGCGTGCACCAGCAAGTTGTAAGTTTCCCGATGCACTATTCCTAAGTGACTCTAAAAAGGGAATCCTGACTGCGACAAGTTTGGAATCGACTTTACCACAGCTTCGTAGTCCGGAATGGCGAATTCACCGGGGGATGTTCCACCAGGCGATAAAGTTAGAGATCGTTGAATCATACCAATCTCTATCGATTCAAAGCGATGAAATTGGATCGGAGCCTCATTGCTAGAACCACAAGTAAACGCTCGGCTCCTATTTCCTGTGTTGATCTCTCTAGATATATTATTTCCATCACGATGGCGTTTACACATGGATATGAGACAAACTCCTTGGACGCCTCACAAACATCCCGCCCTGGTTTCCCGGCGCATCATTCAAAAGAGGCGCACTAAGATCACAGGATTTATCCCTGAGAACCTTGGATGATCCATTCGAATATGTTAGGACGAGCATGGTGAAGATAATGAATTTTCCGCTTCTTAATCTAATCGATTGACCAGGAAGGTGGTTTGTTTCCCAAATCCGTGGTCTCCGACTTGTTGGACAAGTTGGACGTGAAGGAGGAACGTGCGCACCACGAAAGGGCAATCAAGGAATATGCTGCGACCGTCTACATCGGTATATGGACTTCCTGCTTTTCATGTCCTTGCCAACTGACCTTTTCAATGTGACAGCGGGGTGCGATACGGCAAGTCGTGCATCGCCAGGGGTACTCTATCGTGCGAGCTAAGAGTGCGGTCACAGAGTGCGGCGACCCTGTTAGCATTTCTGATGGCCATGATGCTGTACCCTGAAGCTCAGCGTCGTGCACAAGCTGAGATTGATTCTGTGTTGGCTAAAAACGTCTTCCCCGATTTCAGTCATCGAAAATCATTACCTTACGTCGAGGCCGTTCTTCGAGAAACGCTAAGGTGGCGTAGCGCTTCACCGCTAGGTGGGGACCAGACGAAAACCACTTTCCCACGAATGCTCAAACTCACCTCATGTGACTCGTAATGATGATGTCTTCGAGGGGTGTTTAGGTACGTTGCACGACTTCATCGATGACCTTGTGTCCTGACATGCATAGGCACGATGACACTAGTGTATGGTTAGTCATGGTCGTCAATATGAACTGGATCGGATGGCTTTGACAAAGTTGCCGCAGGGAGATCCATCACGAAGAGAGCGAGTACACCGGTCCATACGTCTTTAACCCTGGGTGGTATCTCAGCAGAGACGGGACGATCGTAGATGACGACCCCCTCACCTCACGCGTGGCCTTTGGGCTTGGACGAAAACATTGCCAGGGCAAGTGGGTCGCCGATTCCGTACTGTGGATGGGGATCGCAGGTATTCTGGCAGTGTTTCACATTGATATAAGGGTAAGGGCGAGACGGGGAAGGAGGTCGGGGTCGGGCCCAAAGTCACTCCAGGTGTAATTCGGTGGGTGCTTCTTTGAGCCAGATTAGCCGACCGGAGTTAACGCTACGGGCGCCTCGCCTTCACAGACGACCACTTCCGTATTTATGCACGATCGTCTGCAGATCTTCATCAAGGGAAGACGTGGTTGGTTCGTACGAGGAGTGACGCAGGGGCTGATAACGAGTACGCTACTGTTGTAGTAGATAGTGGCTTGGGCGGTATTCGGGGTCTTTGTATAGAGCATAAATCGGCAACGTAAATGATACACCTCTCTTGGGTAGCTCATTCAAACTAGCCCCACGTACGATTCCTTACACGACCACCCTTTTCATTGCCCCATTCGCGACGTCGTGGACGTTGCGTACGTCTAGTGAGTCCATCATCTAGCACCTTGATGGCGTTGTTCGGCAGGAGCATAACACCCTCCCAGTTACATGGCCCGCACCCAATCAGACGCAGATGTCGGTCAGAGGCACAGGCAGAGAGCAAACACCACTACCTTCTCCTCCTTCACTGCTGGGTGGCGTAGGCCTAGGGTAGAGACCGTATCAACTTCCGCACCTCACCCCCAGCCCCCGACTCTCACATTTGATGCCCTTGTGGAAGCCCTGTCTCCACCTGCCGTCCCAAGTCTAGTGCATGCCCGCGCCTTGGCGGCCGCCATCACTACCCAATCACCGCTTCCGAAGCCTGCAGTTCTCAATCCTCTCTTAGGCTCGCTTTGCGGTGTCGATGCGCCTCCACAATTGCAGTGCACAGGCTATGATATCATGGCCTCGTATTGGGAGAAATGCGAGGGCAAGGACACGACTTCTGACAAGCTAGCGCATTGCTCTCTCCTTTTACACCAATCGTGGTCCCCAGAAATCGGCGATGCACGTCTGCGAGCCCTCTGTGCCATCACAAAGGGAGGAAGCGAAGCCTTTGGCATTGAGATACCTTTACTTAATCTCCTCAAAAGTTGGATAGATGGCGCGTTTGACGCGTACCTCTCCTATGATTCATCCGACCGCGCCGATCGCGAACGAAGCATCGAACACCTTGCGACCTTTGTATCCAACATCCTCGAACATCCCGAGACTGTTGCGCGCATCTCAGAGGGCGATCTTGCCAGTGTTCTCCAGTTTTATGCATCCTTGGTTTCCAAAACCTTGGACATGCCACTCACATTTCCCGCTCCGGAGACTGCCCAAATTGCTTCTCCAGTTGGGTCGACTGAGCAGTCTGCTTATACAAAAGCGTCCAACGGACACAAGAGACATTCCTCCTCACTATCTGTTCGTTCGCTCCCGCCCTCTGCCGTCCACCCTCCTAGACACCCTGCAGAGTTGATGGTCACTATTTATCTGGACCATTTGCATTCCCAACTAAAATCTCTGGCTCCCAAGATACTCACTTTAATAATTCCCCTCCTGTTCCGGGCCCAGGCTTTCTTTGCTTCTCCGCTACCTCGCCTGTCCGTAACGAGTGGCCGCCCACGGGGTCCCGTAGGTCTTGAGGAACGGATACAAAAAATGCTGCATTCTCTTTTTTCGGGGCCATATGGGGCATCATGTATGATGATACTCAAGCGACACCTATCTCCTATCGATCAGATATTGGACTCTCAAAGTCTCTCAACATCCTTCGGGGCTCATCGGACCCTACGCTTTGACATCCGCCAGGCACTTTATAGTAAAATGGCGAGAGCTTATATCACCAGATTAAGTACCCTCGCCTATACACCATCTGGGGCACCTAGTCACATGGACCTAGAAAAGGATTTGATGGAACGCGCGTGGTCGAAGGACGACTTATCGGGATGGGACTTATTAAAACTCGGGCGAATGTTGTGCAAGTCCCTCGAGGCCTGGGCAAAGTGGGCCAATGTGGGCTCCGACGATTCTATTCGCGTCGATAGGGAGCGTATACTGGAAGAAGCCGCGGGTACTCTAAAGGACATCTTCCAAGAGTTTGATGAAAGGGAAGACGGAGTTGACATGGACGAGGAAGAGGCCAGTATAACTGGCGAGAGCCTACGCCATTTAGTGTCATTTATTCGTCCCCTTAAGTATACCCCATCTTTATGTCCAGTAGTCGAAATACTGATTCTGGCATTGTTAGAAATTCGGATGATGCGCCATTGATCATCCCACTCTCGCAGCCCAGTGACGCGGCGACACCTTTCTTGCGCACATTGACATCCCTCTTAGCACGCGATTACTCGACGTACATGAACCCGTCACTCTCTACCACTCTTCTGTCCATCGCTGATCACTTGACTGATATGGACACCGTTAAGCTTCCTGCGGTTATGTTGGAACAACATGACTTATCTCCAGCCTCGCCCGATTGGTTGCGTAACTGGGAAAGCATACTGTCAAATGCTACTATCTTTGGTCCCACACACCCTCTAACACGACTAGAAGTCATGAAAGCACTTGAAGCAATTTACGACTCATTGAAGGACATGCACAGCTATAGGATGGATTTGGCAGAGCTCGTATTCAAATTTTGTCAGAGAGAGGCGAGCGATAGTCTGGACGCGTCCGCCAACATTGTTATGGGTAGAATTCTCGCCGACGAAATTGTGTTACGCACTATCAATCGGCGTACACCTTCAACTGATAATATGTCCGCTCCTTCCCCGTATGCGTCTGCTAGGGAGATGATTGAGCTATTGGAGAAGGCGGCTTCAGATAATATCATAGAGGACGACGACGACACCGCTTCTGCAAACACATTGGAAGTCCCGCCGTGTTCTAGTCCTTTAGTACCTCTCACCCCGGGGTCCTCGAATATTGCGAGCCCCATTCTCTCGCGGAGACAATCAGAGTATCGCAACATTTCTGGCCGGGATTCTGCACTACCATCGGTCATGTCCTTGTGGTCGACACTTGCAGGGTCGCGTTCACAATCGCAGCATTCACAAGAGCAACAAGATAACCCGCCGCCACCCTTGGTTTCCTCACCATCTCCAGAGCCCGTGCTTACTCGAGCATCTCTTGCAGTGGTCTCGTTAGTTTCAATATTTAGCCAGCTCACATTCATGCCATATTCACTCACACAAGAAAACGTCGATATTGCCACCTCAGTCTTCCTGATCATTGTACGGTTGGTAACTGATGCGAAGTGTCCACGAGCTCGGCTCTTGGCCTTGCAATTCTTGATGCGCCTTCGAGCCGATCGGGACCACCGCATCTATTTCGTGGAAGCTCATCGCGATTCCGATGGACTGGTAGCATGCCTCGCTTCCCTTATTGGACGTGGATCCGAATCTACATGCCAAGACGAACGTGGTCAGTCCACTGATACACCCCAGGAAGAGCCTCCATCTCGTCGCTCCAAAGGTATACCTGAGCGCGATGGCAGGAGAGCTTCGCGCGGACGTGGTGTCAGACCCTCACAGTCGGCGCCAAGCAGAAGCCGTTCAAGGGCCCCACTACCTACTTCGCCCCCTCACCCTGCCATGAAATGGAGAGATACCCTTTGGTTTGTCCCAGAAACGCTTCCATTCATTGCGATTGAAGTGGATACACCAAGCGAAGGGATCGTGTCTTACGATCCAATACAGGAATCCGCTCGTGTCATTCCAGTCGACGCATACCTCGCGGGTATCCTGGGAATACTCGAAAGTGAGAAAAACTGGGAAATCCTTTCTTACCTCCTGTGCCACCTTCCTGTGCAGTTGTCCAATAAGCACCTTTTCTGTGGACCGAAATGTCGATTGCTTATTGCTAAATTGTTGACGGAGATTTGCGCTGGCGTTGCCAATCGTCGTCTGGGATCTTCCATCGAACGCTGGCCTGCTGGGCTCAAGGCACGAGATGCACATGGTCTTTCATACCACACACTCTCGGTCTTGATAAGCTATCGTCGTTGCTTCGAAGCCCCACTTCGGCATGCCCTGGTGGACGTCCTCAGGGATGGGCTGGACGGACAACCATCGACCATCATTTGTTGTCTCCATGCGCTTACACTTTCGGCTTTCGAGTTGACATCTTCCATCAAACGTAGTCTCCCCCCTCTCCTCGAGAAGCTCTCACAAATAATGTCCAACCCCGATATGGCCGTCCATATCCTCAGCTTCCTCTCCATCGTTGGATCCATCCCTGAGTTGCATGCAAACCTGCGCGAAGACGATTTCAAGATGATATTCGGCGTCGCTTTGCAATATCTTCAATACCACAACCGTCCCGGGACAACCCCTGTGATTTCATGGGCAATGTCGCAGTATGTGCGGATGATCTCGTTCTATGTGGTATACGTTTGGTTTTTGGCTGTAAGGCTTCCTGATCGACCACGACACATCCCATATATTACAAGACAACTGCTGTTGGCCAACGAAGGAAGATCCGAAGTTGATGAACCAACGGAGGTATGCTTCGATTGGTTGGCACGCTACACCTATGCCAGTGCCGACCCTAGACCTGCCAACTCAGTGCTTAGCGAGATCATTATGAACCCCAGCACTGCGAACCTCAGTTCGTCAGAGCCGGTCATCGGCGAGAAATCGTGGTTGATGGGTAACGCAATCGTTACTATCCGCACTCTGGCAAGATTAGGATGGATTGAAATGATAACGAGGCGTCCGTCTGGATTCACGAAATTCCTTTGTAAGCTGGAAAACGTGCCACTCGTTGGACCTGGGGAGGTTGACCCGGATATGGTGTCACTGCCTGCCGGTTTACTCATGGAGAGAGAGACGACAAAAGCAGAGCGACCAGACCCTACAGAGGAGATGGAGCCGGTGGCTAGCGGTGATAGTGTGAGTTCTCTGCAATTTTTCGTCGCGAGTCATCACACATTTATACCAGGAAATCCGAGATCTTGTCCTGACCTCTGAGGGTCCTTCGGTCACTGCTCCGGACCCCATTACGGGCTATGTCTGGAGCAAGACAGCCCCATCCCAGCGGCGGAAACAAGTCATGGTGGATCCCTCGTTCCTGCCACTTCAACTTTCATCTTACCCCAGCGCCCCAACACATCGTCGAATCATTGATGACTCTGCCCTTCCTGCTCTCTTTCGCAACCTTGACCGTACTCCCGTCATCGATACTCACAAGGTAGGGATCATGTATGTCGCCCCTGGCCAAACCCATGAGCTTGATATCCTCCGAAATACCTACGGCTCCCCTGCCTATACCCGTTTCCTTGAAGGAATCGGTCGTCTCATCGACCTCCGCGGGCAAGTGGATGTCTACGCTGGTGGCCTTAACTCTGATGAAGACGGGGAATATGCGTACGCTTGGTGGGACGATATTGGCCAGGTCCTCTTTCATACCGCCACAATGATGCCGAACGCAGTCGACGACGAATACTGTGTGAACAAGAAGAGACATATTGGCAACGACTACGTCAGGATCGTTTGGAACGACGGTGGTCGGCCATACAAGTTTGACACGCTCGCGACCCAGTTCCAGTTTTTGAATATCGTGATCGAACCTCATTCGTTGGGCGCAATCGCTGCATTCTCAAACTTCAGGAGCACGACAGCTCCCCCAGCGGACATCAAGCCCTCTCCGTTGCATTCTCCACTCCTTCAACCCTCTGGCGGAGGAACTACACTTGCACACGAGGCCGAGAACGAGTACTTCAAAGTGACGGTTCAGCGGGCAAATGGCATGAAAGATTTTACGCCGGTCGGGTGTTTCAAGCTCATTAGTGCGGAAAAACTTCCACTTCTGGTGAGACAGCTCACGTTGTTGGGCGATTGGTTTGCAAATGTATTTGAAAAAACGGAGCGAGATGAGGTGGAGGTGGAGGTGATCACTAATTGGAGGCAAAGGCTTCAAGTGGTAAAAAGATTCCTGAGAAACATGGAAGATTCTTCACTGAGTGGTAATGATCTCGGCGCAAGCGGAGAAGGGGGCGATGGGGTGATGGGGCAGGAAGGATCAAGGAATTTTACAATGGTTTACTGAATAGGATCTTGCCCTCACGGTCAAAAAGCGGGCACGGGGGAACGTGCGTTATATTCTCACTTTTTCACCGTCGTCCGTTGGGAGTTTTCGTTTTCTTTGCATCGGCATCACCCGCTACATTCACCATACAAAAACATTCACTCATCATGTTTGTATCCATGCTACATCCTCCACCTAGCACGTTGTATTTGTTGTATCAGGATCAGTGTTCCTAACAGAGTCACGATCGACACCATACACGCCCCGGTCACCTCTCACCCGCCCCATCTTCCCTCCAAATTATACCCCGAGGCTCTCTAGACCGAAAAGAGCTCTCGCGAATGAGAGTGAGTTCGTACCCCGTGTTTGCAAGTGTTCCCGATCCGATGGGGACTAGACTGTTCCAGTGCAGATAGTGTCAAAACTCGTTGAATGAGTTGGCGAATAAATGCCAACCAAAGTGCTCGTGGGCCGCAGCTGCAATTTAAGTGTGGCAGTTGGGAGAAAACGAGTGACAACGTCATTTAGAAGAAAGATAGATATCAACGGAGTGACCGTACGGCAGTGTTAGAAATCAAAGTGGCTTATCAAATAAACGCAGGTATCTGACAGGCTAGCACTTATGCGGGGCGACAAGAAGTGGGACGACGAGATTTCACCCATCATGAGTCGTGAAAGTACATTTTCTGTGGGAGAAAAGGACAGCTTATACTCACCTGTTTTCGATATAGTTCAAGACTTACGTCTTGGTTTCCAAACACGAAATTAAGAGGCTGCATGCATGAGAAAGAGGAAGCAGGGATCTCCATGAAGCCGTTGGTCGAATTGATCACCGCTCCAGGGATAGAACTCAAGTATACGGAAAAGGTTTCATTTCTCAGGTATGTAACCGATGAAATGGCAATCATACATCGACGCTGGGTAAACATACACGCGGTGTAAGTATCAAAGATCCAGCACTGGAAGGAGTTGTTGATGGCCTGGTTGCCATAGGTCAGTATTCGGCGGCCGGAAATTTGCTCGTCAGAGGGGCATACGTCTGCCCACCTTTGAACTATTACATGATGTATTCAAGTTGACTGATTTTAAGGTGAGAACGCGGGACGGGAGCCGAAATCGTACCAAATTTTCACTTATGTCCCAGGGGTCACTACAGACCTTGAATTTAGTGACAAACTGTCAAACACGATGCTACTCACTTACTTCACCGCCATTTACATTGCGAGTGATATAAAAACCATATACTTTCTTCTTGACCAGCCCCTGGGATACCATATTATCGATAACCGTCGAAACCGTTTTGTTCACGTCGGGAGAAAGCAAATTTAGCGTTAGGTCTATTGGGCCTACCCCGAGGATGCCGTCTGAACGTCTAAAACTGGTAGAGTTAAGGGCATCAGCAAATGATTGGTTGGCAGTGACAAGACCTGATGCGAGTGTTACCTGGTCGGGATCTACCTTCTGTTAACATCAGGCAAGATCAAACATTTACTGTAAGCACCCTTACATTCTGCTCTTGTGAAGTCTGCACTTCCATAAGTGACGTCGATCATCTCTCCCCGGTTGGGATGCTAGTGGATGTCCGAAGATATGTCTGATTGTTTCTGCGGAAGAGGTTGGTTATCGACAGAATCGCCCACACTCACCGGCAGACAAGGCTAGAGGAGCCAATGTCAGTCCCAGCGTACAACTTAGAATTCGGCGAATACATGAACCTCCGAGGTACTATAGCCTTATATTCGACATGGGTCTGTTACATAGGCTAGCGGTACGAGTAATATCCGCCTGAACAGCACGCTTAAAATGAGCACCGGTGATATATTTTCGACTCAAAGTCAGTAGCAGGCTGAATCCGGAAGAAGCTGCGGCAGGGGTGGCAAGAAGGAGGAAGGAGAAAGGAACAAAGTGCTTCATGTTGGAAGCTGTGGGTGGAGGTGATGTTGTAAAATATTTTATAGTACATTCCTCGGGTTGGGACAGTAGATCGCGGTGATCGTCGGTACGCCGTAATTCTACCGTAACGTAGTACATGATCACCACGCACGTTGGCTCGAGTGCCTGCGGTTAGCTTGTTTATATTCATTCCCTGAAATTTACTAGTCTCCCTGAGCGAGTAAGTATTTCATGCGGGCATCGCCGGCCCATCGCCCATCTCCTGAAATCACCTATGTCACCGTCGTCATCAGCGCCGGTCGTTGTCTGTTCGATGATGGTTCCATTGTGTGGTTTTCGCTGTGGCATGGTGCACGTTCTGTTGCCGTTCAAGTATCGTCATGCAAGGGGTACCCTGTGGCGCTGAAACATACTTCTAGGTATAACATTCTCCAGTAGAATCATGCGGAGACTATCTAGATCCTTGATGTCGACTCCTTCAATATCAACTGCATATTTTCGTCCATTCCGCTACTTGTCGATAGAAAACATATCAATGTCGCAGGAAAGTTGAGAAAGCCGTCCGTTATCATGGTCTGGTTACTACCCGAACACTAAACGCCAGACGGGTGCTGGTCTTTTTCTCGTATAACATTTTTGTACAGCTCGGCGGATAGACTAAGACTCGACGGAAACCTTCAGCAACGCTAAAAATACAGGCGCGTTTCCTCCAGTTCAATGGTCCCGAATTCAGTCGTTTAGTATGCACATTCACTCGTCTTGCGCCCTAATTTAAGTAACCTGAAATCGAGCTGACGATTCCGTACTGAAATCCAGTAAATATAAGTAATCTCTTGATTTTCTGTTGGTTAAAGATAGTTTGGGGGAAATGAACGACAATGTCGCATCAAATTTGGAAAGACAAGACCAGTGAAGGTGGTAAGTATTCAAAACAGGTAAACCAGAGTGTCCGATGTGCTATGTGAGACGACGAGAACTTTCACCCATCGTAGTTTGTAAAGGTGTATTTTCTGTAGGTGGGTCAGATTATATTCACCTATTTTTTCAACACTTACGTCTTGGCAAATCCAATCTGCGAAGCATCTGCGTCAAATGCCTGCACAAGGCGGTCAATAAATTTGCGGTCTTCCAAGACTAAATTCACTACTGACCACGTAGTACCTCTCCATTACCTTGTTCCCCATAATGAATTCAAGTCCACCATGAAACTCGTCGTCGAAATCTAAGGCATTAATTAGGCTGTAGTGCTTGCTCGGATCCAAACCCCATTCCACTTTCACGCTTTTCGATGCAAGTTGCGCAGCAACATCCAGGGTGAGCACTTGGCCATCAAACAGGAAACTAAGAGGCTGCATGGACGGGAGAGAGGAATCAGGAATCTCCAGCAAGCCAGTGGTCGAATTGATTGTCGCTCCGGAGATTGAACTCATGTATGCGAAAAAGGTCTCGTTTTTCAAGTAAGTCACTGATGAGATAACACTTAGTGTCAGACCGGAAGAGATACCCTAAAAGATGGATGGAAATGGATGAACACACATGTAGTACCGGTATCAAAAATCCCAGCTACATTGGTGTCGGTGATGATCTGATCACCATAGGTGACCGAAGACATGTTGACGCCCCAGTAATTGGAGGAATGATATGTCTTCGTCAAAGGAACATACGACAGGTCACCCTCGAACTGTTACACGACGCATTCGAGCCGATTTAGTACCAAGAATCCGTGAAAATGCAGGGCAAGAACAAAACTCACCAAAGCTTCATTGAAACCCCCCAAAGTCACTTCTCCAGCTAGAGACCTCAAGCTGAGCAACCGTTCACTACTAAACCCGATACTCACCTGCATCACTGTCATTTCTATCGGGGATAAAATAAACACTAAACACTTTCTTCTCGATCAACCCCTGGGACACAAGATTATCCATGACCGTTGGAATCGTTTCGTTCCTATCGGGGCTAAGCTTATTCAATGTTAGGTTTGTCGGGCCTACTCCGATGATGCCGTCTAAGGGTCCAAAACCAGTAAAGTTGAGAGCATCGGCAAGTGATTGGTTGGTAATAACAAGACCTGGCGTGAAGGTCACCTGGTCGAGATCTACCCACGTTAATGTCGGGCAAAATTAGATATCAAATATCCTTACATTCTACTCCCGTGACGTTGGCAGTCCCGTAAACGACACTGACATCTTCACCAGTTGGAATGCTGGTGGACGTCCGAAGATATGTCTGGTTTGTGCTGCGAAAACATTTGCATGCTAGTTGACGACTGAGCTGTCCACACTCACCCGCAGACAAGGTTAGAGGAGCCAGAGTCAAGTAAAAGGTTATAATATCTCGGGGGTTCGCCAATACCGATTCTAATTGTGAATCCGACAAAATCTACGTTGTAAGCTGGTACTGAAATCGGCCCGTTACATAGGCTAGCGGCACGAGTAATATCTGCCTGAATAGCACGCTTGGAATGAGCGCCGGCGGTGGTATATTTTCGACTCGGAGTCAGCGGCAGGCTGAATCTAGACGAAGCGGCAGCGTATGTGGCAAGGAGGAGGAAAGAGAGAAAAGTCAAGTGCTTCATGTTGAAAGCCGTGAATGAAGAGTACGCGACCAGTGCGGGAGACTCTTAAGCCGGGATAAGTACGTGTCGCTTAGAGAGTGACAGTCCTACGTAGCGCCACTGTGTTTCGTCGCATTCCGTTCCCAACGTGACGTAGTTCGTGATCCCGGCGTTGGCTCGCGTGAAGTTAGCGGCACCAAGTCCGGCCAGTGTCGATCTCGGCATTTGCCGTGTTTACATCTGTGTCCGTGCACAAGTCAAATTCGATGCATTGGTCGTGTCGTTTTCGTATTGGTATGGTGCGCATCCTATCGTTCTTGTATCTCTATGCTTCCGGTGAGATCTACCGGAGTCTAGACCCTCGACGTTGATACCTTTGATGTCAACTGTATATATTATTCACCATCCACCCAGCCTCCGTCGCCAGAGAACAAATCAACGCCACGGGGCAGTCGATGAGGCTGCCGGTCATCGTGCATGCTGGTAACTGGGTCTTTTTCTCGTATAACAATTTTCGCGCTGCTACGGACGGACGGAGGCTCCATGGAAACCTTCAGCAATGTCTAAAATATAGATGTTATGTTTCAACAAGTTCAGTGATCGCGAAGTCAGTCGTTTAGTACGAACATTCACTCGTATCGCGCGTGGAACCTGCAACTAAGCTAACGATGCCATGGTGGAATCCAGCAAGTTTAAGTAATCTCATACTATTTCTTAGTTAAAGATTGTTTGGGGGACACGAGTAACAACGTCGTATCGAACTTGGAGGGACGGAACCACGTAAGATAGTAATGAAGGTAGTGGGTATCCAGATCGAAGTGGGTTTTTCAAACGAGTGAATGCAGGTATCTGATCTGCTGTGTGAGACGACGGGAGCTTTCATCCATCGTAGTTTGTAAAAGTGTATTTTCTGTCGGTAGGTCAGACTAGATTCACCAATTTTTTTCTGAACTTACGTCTTGGCAAATCCAATCCGCGGAGCGTCCGCGTCAAATACCTGTGCAAGCCGGTCAATAATTTTGTGGTTCCCCAAGAATGAATCCACCGCTAACCGTGTAGTACCTCTCCATTACCTTGTTCCCCATAATGAATTCAAGTCCACCTTGAAAGATGTCGTCGAAATCTAAGGTATTAATTAGGCTGTAATGCTTGCTCGGATCCAAACCCCATTCTACTCTCATGCTTTTCGGTGCAAGTTGTGCAGCAACATCCAGGGTGAGCACTTGGCTGTCAAACAGGAAACTAAGAGGCTGCATGGACGGGACGGAGGAATCAGGGATCTCCACCAAACCAGTGGTCGAATTGATTGCCGCTCCGGATATTGAACTCATGTATGCGAAAAAAGTCTCGTTTTTCAAGTAAGTGACTGATGAGATGACACTTATCGTCAGATCGGACGGGATACCCTAAAATATGAATGGAAATGGACATACATGTAGAACC
Source organism: Solioccasus polychromus (assembly GCA_038090335.1). Lineage (NCBI taxonomy): Eukaryota > Fungi > Basidiomycota > Agaricomycetes > Boletales > Boletaceae > Solioccasus > Solioccasus polychromus. Next base: position 13,408 of record JBBPMM010000117.1, on the reverse strand, counting down.
GGTATCAAAGACACCAGCTACGGTGGTGTTGGTGATGATCTGGTCACCGTAGGTGACCGAAGACATATTGACGCCCCAGTAACTGGAGGAAGGATGTGTCTTCGTCAAAGGAACATATGTCAGGTCACCCTCGAACTGTTATACGACGCCGATTGAGTGCCAAAAATCCGTGAAAATGCAGGACAAGAACCAAAATCGTACCAAAGTTTCGTTGACACCCCCAAAAGTCACTTCTCCAGCTAGGTCTCAAACTGAGTGATGGCTCACCATTTAACTCAATACTCACCTGCATCACCGTCATTCCCACTGGGGGTGAAATAAACACTGAACACTTTCTTCTCGATCAACCCCTGGGACACTAGATTATCCATGACTGTTGGAACCGTTTCGTTCCCATCTGGGGCAAGCGTGTCCCACGTTAGGTTCGTCGGGCCTACTCCAATAATGCCATCTACGGGTCCAAAACCAGTAAAGTTGAGAGCATCGGCAAGTGATTGATTGGTAATAATAAGACCTGGCGCGAGGATCACCTGGTCGAGATCTACCTACATTAACACTAGGCAAAATTAAATATCGGATATCCTTACATTCTACTCCTGTGAAATTGAGACTCCCATAAACGACATCGACATTTTCACCAGTTGGAATGCTGGTGGACGTCTGAAGATATGTCTGGTTTGTGCTGTGAAAAGATTTGTACGTTGATTGACGACTGAGCCATCCACACTCACCCGCAGACAAGATTAGAGGAGCCAGAGTCGAATAAAAGGTTATAATATCTCGGAGGTTCGCCAATACCGACGCTGATTGTGAATCCGCTGAATCCTTCGTTGTACGCTGGTACTGAAACCGGCCCGTTACATAGGCTAGCGGCACGAGTAATATCTGCCTGAATAGTACGCTTGGAATGAGCGCCGGCGGTAGTATATTTTCTACTCGGTGTCAGCGGCAGGCTGAATCTAGAAAAAGCGACAGTGTATGTGGCAAGAAGGAGGAAAGAGAGAAAAGCCAAGTGCTTCATGCTGGAAGCTGTATCACTATGGGGGGTACATGGACGCTGTAGGAGATTTGATTTTTAAAGTCGGGGTAAGTATGTCTCTTAGACCGTAGTGCCATGTTTCGTCGCATTCCGTTCCCGTCGTGATGTGGTACATGATCCCTGCGTGGCTCGTGGTGCCTTGATGCATGGCAAATCCTGCAATTAGCACTGACTGAGATGTCTTATCATCACGTGGATGTCGATCTCGGCACTCGCCATTTTTACGTTTTTTGCATTATTTATGCCACCTGCACAAGGCTGTCGTTCCGTTCTGTCGTTTCCGTTTTGCCAAAGCATGGTGCGCGTCCTGTCGCCGTTTTATCTCCGTGCACGAGGTATGGCGCCGGCGGGTGTTTCTGCCAGGGATGATATCCTCCGGTGTCAAGTGTGATCTGCCGGAGACAGCGGCCTAGATATCCGGCCTTCAATATCAAATGCATATATCTCTCATCATATGGCACCCCGCCTTTTATCGCCAGAGAACAAATCAATGTCGGAAGCCACCACCTTGTTGGCAATCAATACAACCATTCATGAAAAAACACCTCGACAAATGCTTTTCAACTTATGTCACCAACAGTGCATCCCCACTTCTTCTAACTGTGCTTTCCCTGATCCACGGGATGAAGAAATCGATTTTATCCCGATATTCTCTTGCTTCCATGTAAAATACGGTGACATGTCTCTCGCGGTATCAATTCGAACTGCCAGGTTTACATGATATTGAGAACTAAAGGTTGTTATTCGTCGACTTGTTTTCCTTCTGTAGTAACCACTCCGAGTGGGTGTATATATATGTTGGGGGGAAGGTTCCAAGACTCGCCTGGAGGACTTTGCTATAACACAACCAGTCGGCGCCGAGGGTATCCAAAGGAGAAACTAACACAAGAAATAGAAAGACAAACTAGTCCGAGGTAAGGTCGATAACGTCATCTTCGCATTGGCTTTGCCTGGCGCGAGCAACGAGCAAAGGGTGGTGGCATACAGGACGAGGAACATAAGCATCTCCAGCAACCTTGCTGCCCACCAACATGGTTTCGACAGGTGACACTACGCGCGTGTCCAGCTTTGAACCACCAGCAACAGCTGGCTTGAACTTGGACACCCGCGGGGGATCGGGGTCCGCGTCTACAGCTGAGACGACGGCAACGAAATCGCTCGCAACAGAAAGAGGCGCACAAGCGGGAGAAGGCGGCGCAGATAATATCATGCCCGTGTCCGCCCACTCGTCCACGTCTCTGTCCGTACCTCGGTCTTGTTCCTCGTTCGCCTCGCTTTCTTGGATGTTCTCAATACCGAGCCCTGCGCTGTCTTCATCTTCAGATTCACTCGAGATGTAGATTGCAGAAGCGTCGCTCAATCGAGGTTTCCGGCCGACCGTATGTAGATCGTCTGACGCATCGTATTCTTCTGCATCAAGTACGGCATTATTTGCGCGAGGGAGAGAGTTACACGACATCAGAGGTGTTGGAGACGACGCACGTCCACGCGCGGGGGCGACATGACGCGGGGATGCATGTGCTACCGACTTACGCGGAGACTTGAGTATCTCATTCCTTTCGTTCCCAGACACGGGCGTATCAAACGACTCGTGGTGACGTTGCTTCGCCGCTTTCTGTCGTTCGGCGCCGGCTCGCGGCTGGGTGGGGCTAGTGGGGAATTCACTCGGCTTCTCAAATGTGGCAGGTCCTACTGAGGTATGAACAAGCAGAGGCTTGATAGGCGAAGGTGTTGGCGTCGGAGAGCGCGGTGGGGAGGGCCCACACGGGGTCGTAAATAAATCGACGATTTCGACTTCATCGCCGTTATTTTCGTCGGCGTACGTCCCGCCCTTCTTCCCTTTAAACCCCAAAGTGGATGGAGAGACGGATGGCTCGGTCGCAAACTGTATCGGAAATGGCCGAGGTGTGGGTCTAGGATTCGTAGCGCCGGCCATCCCCCTCGACTTGGCAGAACCATGATGAAAGGTCGGTAACTTGTCATCCTCGCTACTTTTCTCTTCCTCTTTACTCTCTAAAACCGGCCTGCGAAGGAATATATGGGACAACTTCGATGTTGGCAAAGAGCCAGCGTTTAATCCCGGATCCGTACGAGCATTTGTTCCCGCCCCAACGGGAGCAGAAGCAGGGTGAACGACGGGGATTGAAGCCGTATGTATTGGCGCCGAGGACGTACTCTGCGACATTGATACACATCCTTTCGCTGTGAGGTCGATCACGTCGCCCACTCTCCTGGCCTCGGCCACCGGGGGTGTCGACAAAAGTTCAAGGTTCGTGCTCTGTGTGCGCGTAGTCAGTCCCTTGCCGACCTCATCTAGTCAGGGCACCACAAACTGACTGAATTACTACCTCTAACGCCAGTCTTAATCCCCGCTGCGTGGCGCGTAGCCATAGTTGCCGCAGCACAACCTGATAATAGGTTGCGAACGTTGTTCGCTACAATCTCATGGTCAGAATCCGAAACTTCGATAAACACGGGTTTTTTTCTTCCTAGATGAGCCGACTGAGTTGACGCGTTATGTTTGAATCGAGATAGTCGGGAGGACGATGCGCTCGAAGATGATTCTTCCTCGCATCTTAGGATGGTTGCACTTGTACTGGATTTGGATGCTGGGTCGGGAACGGCCACAACGGTCTTGGTTTTAGCACGAAAGTCGAGAGGACGCAACGACTTGGGTAACAGAGGCAGAGCAGCAGCTTCGACAGAGTCCCCTTCTTCGTATACGCGCTTCGGAACCACAACATTTAGCTCGGATTCCTTGGCCACGGGGCGCCGACAAGTGGATGACTTTGATTTGGTTGCTCCCACTGTGGATGGTTTCTTCGCATTGAAGAACTCTTTCATCGTGTTCGTCGTTGCATGGTCATTTGTCGTATGGGTTTTCGCGTTCGCCTTGGTGGCGGTTGGCTTTACGACGACGATCTGCTTCGCCTTTGCTTTTGCCTTCATCTTTGCCTTTCCTTTGCTCTTTGCCCTTTCCTCGGCTCCTTCCCCATCAGACGGACAGGGAATCTCTTCAGCGCTCAAATCAATGAACTCGTACGCATCATCTTGCGCTTCCGATGCTTGTTTTGATTTCCTCCGTCCTCTGCCGCTGCCAATCCTTGTCGCATATGGTCTTGTTTTCGAGCCCGTCCCTTTCTTGGGTATGGAAGGACCAGACATAGTCTCTTCGTCATCATCCGCAACGACGTCTTTTGCCTTCGTCCCCGGCTTTGCCCCGGTACATCCGCCCCGACTTCCTTTCGTCCCGCGCTTCGCCTTCTTCGCTTCGCGTGCCTTCACTTTTTCTTCGTATACCTCCACCAGCGCAGGTGCGGCAGCACGGACCATGCATGCAGGCAACCACAGACGAAGGGGCGTCGTCGGAACCTCCCGACGCGCCTTGCGTTTCTTCGTGCCTGATTTGGATGCGGCGCCAGCGGCCGTCTCTAGTCGTTCCACGGCGTCATCGCTTCCGCTCTCGTCTGCATCCTGGTCGGCCGTGCCGTCTTCATCTCCAGAATCGCATTCGGAGTCGATGCCGAAAAGTCCGCCAACGAGAGGGGGCCGGAGGCCTTTTACGCCGCTCTCTGTGCGCTTGACGAGCTTGGTGGGGTCAATAACGACACGATATTCGAGCGTGTAATCGGTGGAGGCATGGGTGCGTTGGGAGAGGACCTCCATGAGGAGTGGAGATGCGGTAGAAGTTGTCGAAGACGATGTGAGCGGAACAAGCGAGGAGAGCATGAACGATTCAGATACCGATGATTCCAATGACGGTGCGTTCTTCGAAGGGGAAGAAAGCGCAAGTGATGAGAGTGAGGAAGATATACGTTTAGTCGGTGAGGGGGGTTCATCAGTATCATATTCCTCTTCATCGGAGAGACGCGCTTCCTTCAGTGTCGGACGTCTACGAGTATCTTTGTTCATGACAGCTCTTCGGACCGCTCTGCAGACGATGCCGGGCCAGAGCACGGTTCTGAACCTCTGTACGATAACATCTTTGACTCCCCACTCAAAGTAGAGCTCGCAGAGAGAGGCAATTTTCATCGGATCTGGGTCATTTCTCCACGCGGCCCGTGGGCCCTTGCGCCTGCCTTTTGAAGGCGTGTTTTCGGAAGTGAGGGGATCTGCATAGGACATGAGGACGGGTAGGGAAGGAAAGTCGTCTGGGAGCGACGCAGCAAGGGAGGGTTTCTTTGAGGGCAGAAGACCGCTTTTGTTGGTCTTGAGTTCGTTTCTGACATCTTGCCTCCATTGATCTAGGAACGCATCGAGTCTGGCTCCTTTGAGTTCCTTGACAGCTTTCAGCAGAGAGTCGCCAAAACCTGCACGGGCGAGGCCAGTTGAGAATTTCTGGCCACAGCCAGGGAGACCAGCCGGGATGTAGTCACCACCTGAGAGAAGGCCAATGAGGATAGTGCCCGCACGAGAGAGAGCGACAGAGGGGTCGGAAAGGATAACGTCGGCCCTGTATGTGACGACATGGTTTCCGTCGTCCCTTCCTTGGGCATTTTTGACGGGATGGGCACGATTCCCAGAGAGCGTGTTACTCGGACTGAGAAACGATCAGATAGCGCAGAGAGATGAAACGAGAATGAGGCACACTTTCTAATGACCATGATAGCGCCAAAGAGAAAGTTGTCCACGTCGTCGCTGAGGACTGCGTCGATGATGCCGACCCTGTTGAGATAGGCGAGTTCGGCTTCGGCCTCGCCTGGGGCAACCCACCACTCGAAGCCAAACGCGTCAATGATGTTCTTCATACCCTGAGTGAGCCAGTGTGCGTTCCCGCCGACGCGCTTTCCACGCTTGATGGCAGGTCTGTTCGGACCATCGAAGACGAAGAGGGGGAGTAAGGGCAGTTGAAGCAAACGAGAGCAGCGAAAGAAGAGTGTGCGAAGCTCCGGGTTCTCGCCTTCTCTGCCATAAGCCGCATGGAAGAACCAGATGGATGCATCAATGCCGATGCGAAAGCCACGTTGATGATTTGGATTGGCGTTGAAACCGTTCTCGACAGCGAGCTCAGTAAGCGAGCGAACTTGCCCAGCGGGACGCAGAACCTGTCAAGTTGGAAGTTGGTGAGCGAGCACAAGCACGGCTGGTCGTCGTCGTCACCTCCCAAAGACCAGCGACACCCATCCAAAACGTTCGATTTTCTCACAATGCATTGTTTCGCGTCCATATCAAATGCACGTGACTTTATTACTCGAGTCACGTGCAAATCATGTGAGATATATGTGTATTACGACAGCTACGCAAAGTGTATACCTTCGTCATGGAAAGCAGACAACAATCTAAGACACGTTAGAAAAGGTGCACTTTCGCCAGCAAATAACTTACTTTAACAGATCGTCTATCGACATTTTTGCTGCTCTCTGTTCTGAGTACCCCGTCGAATTCAAGACCTCCTCCACCCTCGCCTTCATACCGACGCTGTCGTCAATCATCTAAACACGCATAAGATGGTCCATCTCAGTGCAAGGGCGCATCGATCACCTTGTTCTGCAACGAACACCACGTCCGCCAATTTTGTTCCAGCATCTCCACAACCCCCTTGGCCATAAACGTAGCATGGACCGTTTTATTCCTCCGTGAAAACACTATTCGACCAAGACCGTCGAATTCTTCAAACCTGACAGGGGGAGGTGGGTCGAGGGGTGCAATACGCACTACGGATGACTCGACTAATGGCGCAGGTCGGAAGTTATTTTTTCCGACGTGCATGACAAGGTCTACTTTTGAGTAGAGCTGAACGTTTGCAGACAGTCTTGACCATAGCTCTGTGCCTGGCTGGGCAATCAATCGAAGAGCAAATTCGCGCTGGAACATGAGGATAGCGACGCGGCAAATCGGACGATGGGATAGTAGACGAAAAACGAGGGGCGACGATATTTGATAGGGCGTGTTGGATATACACACATCGAAATAGGGCAAGTCGGCCTTGACGAAGTCGCCTATAATAATGTCGAGTTTTCGTTGTTCGGGTCTGAGGGTATATAAGTTGGATTCGACTCTGGGGAATGGACGTGGATGCGCACTTTCCCTGGACACGTTTCGTGACTTCTGCCGCCATCCGGGGATCCATCTCTACGGCAGTGACATGCTTTGCTTTTTCGAGGATGCGAACTGTCAGATTTCCAGTACCAGGACCGACTTCCAGGACCTTATCCGTGGGACGAAGATTAGCCTAGAAAGACATCAACTCGGGCTCATTTCAGCGGGTGTCAGTGACGCACCTTGTCCACAATTCTGATGTGAGAGAGGAAAAAAAAAGCGTGATCAAGCCGTGGTCCAGGCATAAATCGATACGTACGTTTGCGCGATCTGGGGGTTTTTGAGGATATGCTGGCCAAACCGCTCGGTGTTGAAGATCGGGTTTCGAACACCTGACGAGTTGCCCTCGCCATTGTCGCGGTTTTTTGAATATCCCGCTGTCGCAGGTTTTATGGAGGATGTGTGTGTCCTTGAGAACCGGTCTGATGTTGCACGAGGCATTTGTAGAAGAAGAAAAAGTCAGTGAATCCAAGGTTGCCTTTTTCGGCGGGATGGTTTATCTCTCGGAGCGTTCGACCATGCTGCGCACGAACAATGTTCAAGAAACCCCTGTCGAATATAAAAACTTCAGGTAGGTCCTTCTTCGCTCGACAGCGGTACCAGCCAAACCATCCACAGCACCATTACGCAGCTCCGATCGGCGCAAGCTGAAGCAGCGCGTCGTACAAGCTTATGATGTATCCCCTGAACTTGGCGACCTGCTCGTCCCAGACGGGCTCATGTCCCAAAAGATCACAACCTACGCTGATGATCCAGGCGTGCGTATTCTTGTTCGAAAGTGCTTATTGTTGCTCATTGATTTAGATGGTTTATCTATCGTCCGAGGGTGACCCACTCTGGTTTACCATTGGAAAAAGTGCAGATGATCTTATTCCTACTGGTACCACTTGTTTATTATTGATCGTGTATTGACTGTCACTAATGTTTACCCAGTCTACACTCTGTGGAAGAAATATGATCTAGTTCCGTCGGTTTCCACGCCAGCATCAGTCATTCCTGCTCTTGTTAGGGGAGCTGACCTCATGATACCTGGTGGTAAGTGCCCCTTATCTCTTCCTAGTCATTTCTAGCACCAGACCTTACATTACCTGCAGTCGCTCAGGTATCCAGCGCGACTGTGTCACCACTACAGCTCGTCAGTGTCGTACAGCACACAAGTGCATCTACCCCAACGCTCGGGCCTCCATTAGCAGTCGGGAAGCTAGCGGTGGACTTGGACACGCTGAAGGCAGGTGGGAAAGGAAAGGCGGTTCATGTGTTGCATACCTGGAAGGATTACCTATTCGATATGGGAAGCAAAAGTGACCCTCCCGGCGAGATCGAGGTCAAGGTAAACGATGACGCGCCGGTATCGGAACTGGCTGGCAGTGAAAAGCAAGACCCCGTGTCCGATGCGGCCAACGACCCGAACAGTACGAACGGTGTCGCGTTCAATACACATACTCCAGCGGATTCGCAGACACCTGCCTCTGTTACCAAAGCCTTGACCTCCGCTTCGAGCGGACCGGCGCTCTCCAAGGAAGGTGTGATCCGTCCGCTCGAAACTCAACCCCGAATGAAACTTTAACAGAGGTCTCCGAGATCCTACGCGTAGCCGTCCTCCAAGCTATCAAGACCACACTCGCCGCGTTCACTTCCGCCTCTTTTCCCATATCTGTGAGCAACTTCTATTCGTCATACATCCTACCCTTTCGGCCGGCATTCGTTCGCAAGCCATCGTCCGGTGAACCACCCAATGATGGGTCGTCATCGTACCCACAGATTGATATCAAGCATTCTAGCTACAAGTCTCTCCTCGCGTTTTTCAAGATTTTGGATAAACAACGGATTTTATCGCTGAAGGACATGAAGCCAGAACCTCTCGTGATGAGTGTGTCGGCCTCCCACTCCGATGTGGTTGCGCATCAAATATATACGTCGCTTCGGGACGTGCAGATCAAGGAAGAGAAGAGAGAGAAGAAAGAGGAAGAGGAACGATCCATGGTGCGAGAGATGGAAGTAAAAGAGTTGTGGAAACCCCATGCTGCCAGTGGATCCGCCGCGTTTTTCAACGAGGGTGGGTTCGAGTGCGTATTACTCGATTTACGACTGAGGATACTTCTGACGCGGGTATAGCACCTCGGCGCTGTACACTTATTCAGATCTCAAGTCGGCAGTGAATCAGTATGTTGCCGCGCGCCAACTCACAAATCCACAAGACCAGTCGTATGTTAATGTCGGAACAGACGAAGTGCTATTGTCGACGATATGCGCAAAAGAGGAGGATGCTGGGAGTGTTGAGTTCCTGAAGCGGGAGGACATTGTACGGAGACTATCAGAGAAGATGCAGAGCTGGTATGAGGTGCGGGCTGAGGGAAAAGATCCAGTACTCAAGTATGTTGTGGCTGCCTGTGGTTTTTTTGGGCTCATGGGGAATCTTTCATAGAAAGGGACAGTTGAAACCGATTTCGGTCGTGGTCAAGATTCGACAGGGCAGGAAGGCGGGTACGCTGGTGACAGGGTTCGAGCCGTTTTTCCTCGAGGGCGAAGAGATGGCGGACGAGCTCAGACGATTGTGTGCATGTGCAACATCTGGTACGTGACTGGCAGCCAATCCTTGCGTGCTGATAAACGTGTCGGCAGTTTCTCCTACGCCTGGGAAAGCGTCTGGACTAGAAATATTGATACAAGGGAAACAGGTCAAGACCGTGGCAGAATTTCTACTCTCGAGAGGTGTTCCGAAGAAGTGGATAGTGTCAGAGGACCTGACTGGAAAGAAGTGAGGGAGAGGTGCATGGAAATGGATGAGTCGGGTGACCACGATAACAATGTGCTACAAATAAGTAATAGCAAGCTTGGCTCGGTTACTCTGATGACCTCTCTTGTCGCTCTACCGTATCTCGACGTCGTTGCCCAGCCCATCCCGCCGTGTCTTGCCAACAGCTTTTATGGCATTTTTGGTGGACAGGCCGTCTTCAAGCCCACCGAGCTGGCCTGCGTGACCGAGAGCGGCCAGCTGGCGGTCGTGCCAGACGACGGACAGCTCGTCTGGATCCAAGAATCCGCCATCGACGATACACTCAGAACAACCACGTACGGCGCCGAGGTGGACGACTTTTTCCAGTGGCTCCGCACCGACGACGCTGTCCCTCCATCCGTATACCAAACCGTCCTCGTCGCACCCGTACCCGCACTCTCTCTCCTCCACCATGATCCCGCTCTTGGATCCGCCGTCGTCGCTGTCTCAGACGACGCAGCAGCTCACGCACTCTCCATGTTCCTTCCGCGCTACTGGAAGGCCTCCCCAATCCCAACTGCACCCGTTGCCTATTTCCCCGTCCCAGAAGACGCCGTCGCCCATGTTCGCAAGCTCCTCGCTTCCCTGCAGTTCGACCCCACCGTCGCGAGCATCGTCAATGGCATCTCCATCTCCTCAATGCGCAAAGACATTCGCTATCTCACCAACGAGGATGGCACCTCTGGGATCGAGTCTCGTAGCTCTTTTGCGGGCGGATCACGGGTCGCCGCAGCATGGCTCAAGGACCAGTTCGAGCAGACAGGTGCAACGTGCACGCTCAAGCCATTCTTGGAGGGTTTTGCCCCCAACGTCGTCTGGTATGTGTTCTGCTTGCTAACGTTTGTGTGGGTTCTAACGAGTCACTGCAGCAAATACGCCGGCACGGTAGATTCGCAGTCGATGGTGCTCATCTCGGGTCACTATGATTCGCGCGGGTCGTTTGGCTCGTCACGCGTGAGTGGTGGGAGGCGTCGTGCTGTGATTGTGGTTGACTCGATGATCTCGTAGGCGCCTGGTGGCAACGACGACGGGTCTGGAACGATCTCATTGCTAGCAATCGCTCGCCGCATCAAGGAGGTCGGGCTCAAGTTTCATTCCAACGTGGAGCTTGTTGCGTTTGCTGGCGAAGAGCAAGGTCTACTCGGTTCGAAAGCATATGCTCGTATGTGTTATTTCGATCTGCTTGCCGTTTCCTGATGAGGGCTCGGCAGAGGAGTTGCACAAGCAAAACGCCAACGTGACCCTTATGATACAGGCAGACATGCTTGCGTACCACGCGCCAAATGAACCCCCTCAGCTTGGGTTGCCGATGTAGTGCGTTACCCTTTTTACAATTGATACGGTTTGAACTGAAATGTCTACACATAGTATCGGCACTTCCGAGGTTGCGGAGCTAGTTTCAAAGATTGCTGCGATATACAGCCCTGAACTGACTGTCGGGTACACCGCTGCTTGTTGCAGCGATCATCAAGTATGTCTTAATAATATTCTTGGCGCACAAGTGATGACCGAGCATTCTCTTCAGTCTTTCCATCAGCAAGGATACGCTGCCACGCAGGTATTTGAGCGTGCTGGACCGAGTAAGCTGCTTATTTGGGTAACGAGAGCCAACTTGATAACCACATCTTCGTCTAGTCGCGGATCCCATGTATCACAACAGTGGTGTGTATCCTCGTTATTCAAGCAGATTGTCTTTTGGATGTATTCCTTTGGTACCAGGTGATATCAGCGAGCGACCAGGGTACGACCTTAATCAGGTCCGATACATATCACGGGTCCAGGCGAGGCAATTGTCTGAATCTCCATTGACGGTGTATTGATCGAGGCGTCTTTCCAGTTTGCGACGTTGCTACATGCTGCAGGCTTTGAGCTGCCCAGGACAGACGATTACTGATGTGGATAATTTGCAGGCACGACGACGTAGCGTAGCGTGAGTAGCGTTGATTACTTAGTAGTGATCGGCAGAAACCGCTTGCACGCTGAAGTTCCATGTCCTCGTGGGACGGGGAAGTTTGTCGGAAGTGACCACCGAGCTCCAAGCAATGAAATGTCTATAAAGACATTTTACCATGAATTAAATGGCTCTTCTGAAGATACTTTCAATGTCAAGTTGCAAATCATGAATACTCTACTTGCGTCTGATGCGAACGCAGATAACCTACTCATATCCGTATTCCTACCACATGCTCTCAGCTCCTTGTTGTATTGCATCATTTGCTTTCCCTGTTCCATTTCACGGCCGCCGAGCGCTAGGCCCCTTCGATACGAATCTCGAGTATGCAATGCTAGGTCTAAAGTACTATTGACATGAGGAATAATATATAATCCAGACGATGTGATCACACTTCAAATCAATGGCTCGACAATCGCAAAAATGGGCCGTTAGGGGAATCGCATGCGATGACGATGGTCCTTGATATGAAATCCAGGGTATCAATTGCCAATCGAGGTAGCACCTATGCGTTTGAAGATATTTCGATACGTTGATCATGCCGACAGACACGGTTCCGGAAAGACAGAGGCGTGAAGTTAGTGGCTAATGTGCTACAGGACGACGCGATTTAACTGGCAGTCCGAGCGCACAAAATTGCAAGTAGATATTCTTAGCCGCTGTTGGTGATACACTTCTCATCCGTGCTTAAGATAAACAATCTATGAAGTCGACCTAGGAATTCGTAAATGAGAAGCATAGAATAGCGGCTGAAACTATCCAGAATATATTACCTTCGGTACGCGTAGTTTTGTTGCTCTTCTCTTGTCTCTGGTCACCTAATGCGGCTGACTTTGATGTCAGCTGCATGTTTTACAATATTTTAACATAGCTGATGCTGGGTTTCCCTTCATCTATCAGTCCAGCGGATAACCCCCATTTACCGTCATCGTTCATCAATCGCCACTACCTCATGTCTTCATCCACTGACACCTCTTCCATCCTTTCAGAAAATGGACCTGCACAACAGCCATTTTTCACTCTTTTTTGGGAAAAGTTTGCATTCATCGCAGCCCTTCATATCAAATATGCAATCCTTGTGTACTCCTCGTGGGGTTTCGACTCCAGCGTCTGGCATCAATTCATCTTCTCAGCTTTGACAATGGCATCATTCCTTTCCCTGGCTGGAGTTATGGGAGACTTTGCTGTGGTGCTACAGTGTACAAACTCTATCATCTATCTTGAACATCAACTAATATTGTTGTAATGTCCTTTCCATCATTTATTGTCATACTTCTTGGGTGTGTATATGTGCAGATCATGCAACACTACCACTTCATTCAATCCATCTGTCCATCAAATCATAGCACCATTGAAAACCACCTTCTCTTCTTCTCTTGACATTTGCAAAAGTTGTGAAAGAAGATCCAGGTGCCAGGTCAACCATAGATGCAAACTACACAAGGTGAAGTTGTGATACAAGCCACAGGACTAACAGGCTTGGAACAAGTAGTTATGCCAGCTTCTCTCAACAAGGCACTATTATTTAACCCCTGGCATGGTAAATTCTTTATTTTTTCCAAGGTAATAGTTGTATTGACATGTACTTTTATAGATGCATGAA
>JBBPMM010000116.1:0-64517 GCA_038090335.1 Solioccasus polychromus | reverse complement strand
ACACCCGCTCGTCCACTTCTCGACATGTCTCAGGGTGCTCCAGGAAACCCTCCACCCGATGTGCTACTTGACGCGCTCGCCAAGACGTCTTCGTCGCCCCAAAGTGTCGGATACGGTCACGTCCTCGGGGAAGCCAAGTTGCGCGCTGCTTTTGCTCAAGACATGAAACTCGTCTATGGACGTGGCGCAGACATTGCGCCCGAAGACGTCGGTATTTCGGCTGGATGCAACATGTCATTCATAGCAACCGCTATGTGTCTTGCGGACGCAGGAGACGAGATGATCCTTCCTGTGCCATGGTAATCCTTTCGACTCTGCAACGACAGTTTATCTGACGCGTGATCGACAGGTACTTCAATCACGCGTAACGAAACTTTCGTCTTTTCTTGATGCGTCGGACTCAACTCTAACGTGCTAGTATGAGCCTGAACTTGCTTGGCGTCAAGGCCGTTCCTCTATATACTCGATCTGATCAAGGCTTTTTACCTTCTATCGATGAATGTAAGAAGCTGATCACGTCAAAAACAAAAGCAATCGTGCTAGTTACACCAAATAACCCGGTTCGTTTACTGTTTCTTTCTATCCTCGTCCACTCACCCCACCGGATCAGACCGGGGCCATATATCCCCCTGCGCTCATAGCGCAATTTGCAGAACTAGCGCGAGAGAACAATGGCGCACTCATCGTCGACGAGACCTATCGCGACTTTGTAGAACACACTCCTCCACACCACGTTTTCTCGCCCGCGCAGGATGGTGTATTACCCCCGTCTTCGTCGTGGAGATCCAACTTTATCCATCTCTTCTCGTTTTCTAAATCATATGCCATTCCTGGGCATCGTCTCGGCGTCGTCGTTGCTGCGCCCGAGCTTCTCAGGTACATCATGACGACGCTCGACTGTATACAGGTCTGTGCGCCTCGGCCCCCGCAACTCGCACTTGCGAATGGCCTCTTGTCCGAGCTCCGATCTTCCATATTGTCCAACGCCCTGGCACTCAAGGCACGACACGCGCTTTTCCGCAAGTCGCTGCCGTCAGAGTGGACGATCGGTTCACAAGGGGGCTATTACGCCTTTGTAAAGCATCCTTTCCAGGGCGTGCCCTCGCTCACGCTTTGTGAGCGTTTGGCAAAAGAGGCTGGCGTGCTGGTACTGCCTGTCCAATTTTTCTTGCCCGACGACGACAAGGGGATGCATGTGCTGGATCCCATCGAAGATGGATGGGACAGGTGGATCCGATTTTCGGTGGCCAACGTCGGGGATGAGGAGATTGTCAACGTCTGCGAGCGCTTGAGTGAATATAGAGGCATGTTTTGATTACATGGAATACGGAATCGTGCGGCACGCCTCTATTGCGACGAAAAAATCAGATCGAAATAGCATGCGCCTCCCAGTACGATTGTAGTATTGAGTTCACTAGTACCCTTTGATGTTGAACGCCATTTCTTGGTCAAAGACTCGGATACAGTTTTCAACTGCGTCATAATTTTACCCTGACTTGTGTAGCGCCACAATGATATCGATTATGTTAGAATGCAACTCCTGGAGCATTTTGGAAGGGGCCTATTCCGAGCCATCACTTGGCTCGGGTTACTGCGGCCGTGACTTGGAGAGCCGGGTGAGTCTTGTGGCGCATTTTTATGGATGCTCCCTCAAGTTCCTGCACGACGTCCTAATCTTCTTACGATTATCTAGGTTCTATATGTGATCTAGCCCTCGAGTTTGGGTAACTCCATGGATGAATACTGTTACTGATCCGCCTCCACCCTTTTCCTCGTCCCCCCGTGCATGCTCAAGCTTTCACACACCCGGGCACATTCTAGTGTCAGGACCAATCGGCGCATTTTTGATCCCGTGTCGTTCTCGTCTCCTGACGCACTTCTATCACATATATGTTCAGCCTAGAAAACTGTCACCGAGCAAGGTCTGAAGAACAGCCATGCTCCCTTCTGTTATTCTATTGTCTCTACTTCTTACTGCGTTCAAAGCTGTGGATGCAAGTCCTGTCAGTCGACATACCGGCAAGTCCACTCTCACCTTTTCGACAAGGGTCAACGAACATGGTACCCTAAATATTCTCGAGAGGGACCGTCACCGTGCCTACGTTATGAAGCAGGCGGGCAAACGAGGCAAACACAGTCGGGTGTCTGTCGACGTCGCAAACGCCGGGATCATCTACAGTACTTCGGTCAGAGTGGGAAGTCCAGCTATCTATCGTATGTGGTTCGATCGTTAGCCAAGGTTACAACCAGCCAAACGACCGGTAGATGAGCTTGTCATCGATACTGCGAGTTCCGACGTGTGGTTAGGCGCTAGTAAGTCAATCGATCTGACGGATAGCAGCAGGGATACCGGGAATGCTATTGTACGCCTCTCGTTTTTTATTTTTTGAATCCTAAATAAATGGTGTTTGTAGTCGGCGACATGCGGTTGGGGAAGCTTCTCGGGGGAAGAGTGGATTGATACCGTCATACTTGCCCCTAACTTGGTGGTTACCGAACAGTCTATTGGTGTGGCTCATTCGAGCAGCGGCTTCTGGAACAATGTTGATGGCATTATCGGTCTTGGACCCGTCGAGTTGACTCGGGGTATCGTTGCCAATATGAACACGGTGCCAACGGTATTGAACAACCTTGTTTCTCAGGGAACGATCGCGGAGGAGGTGCTCGGCGTCTACTTTGCCCCAGCTTCCGAAAAGTCAAGTTCTGGGGTGCTCACATTCGGCGGCCACGACGGCTCAGTAATTAACGGCCCCTTGGCGTACTTTCCGCTTACTACGACCTCGCCTGCATCGATGTACTGGGGTGTCGACTTGTCCATCAGTTATGGCAAAGATACCATCCTGCCGACGACTGCCGGTGTCTTTGACACGGGTTCTACCCTCGTTCTCATTGCCACCGGTGAGTGGCCCAATTTTCAACTGCCCTCGAGTACTGATGCGTTATGACGTGCCTGAAGATTCGTCCATTTTATACCAGATCAAGACGGGTGCCGTCATGGATCCCGGTGCTGGCTTGCTTAGAATCACTCCCGAGCAGTATGGAAGATTACAGACGTTGTGCTTCAATATCGGGAGCTCGACGTTTGATCTGGTGCCCAATGCGCAAACCTGGCCCCGTTCTCTGAACTCTGTGCTCGGGAGTAGCTCCCATGCAATCTACCTTGTCGTCGGTGATCTCGGCACCTGGTCCGGAGATGGTCTCGACTTTGTTAACGGGTACACATTCCTGTACGTCTACTTTATATTCTTCTGTTTGCATCCCAAGATTGATTTTTGGATCTCGTTGATATACCCCGATGGTTCTAGCGAACGCTACTATAGCGTATATGATGCCACCAACAAACGGCTTGGCCTCGCTAGCACCAAGTACACTTTTGCAGAGAGTAACTGAGAGGTTGCCGGCCGTCGGGATTGTCTGCGTCGCTGAATGCGAGTGTCATGTCACAGTATGAGATAATTTCGTCCTAGAAATAGTCGACGTAGGTGTACGTAAAAACAAACAAACAAATGAGATTTAGATTTAGATCTCAATATCGAGCATGGATTTGTGGGCCCTTTTTATTTGATCATTGTGGCTGTGCAATTTTTTCGAGGTTGACCAGATGAACATGTACGTGCCGTCGTGTCTTGGCACGAAACCGAAATCCGTTCATGTGACTGCGAAACGCTCAGACAGGGCCCCAACGCGCTCAATCGATCCATGCAAGGTCTCTGGTCGGCTCACCGCAAAGCCAAACTGAACCTCAACGCGTCGCCGCCGCCGCCTTCTTCACAACAAGCCGATGCGTCGAACGAACCAGACAAGCAGGCGACGATGGCGCAGCCCGCCGAAGAGGTCGAGATCGCAGAACCGGAAACGGGGTCGTCGACGGATCCCACGTCCGTACCTACGCCCAGCTCCGAGGCCCGCCCTCCGCCATCGTCGAAGCGCAAGCTGCGGCGTAGACTCAGTGCAGGAGATACCGACGGGACGAAGCGGGCGCGCACGGCTACGAGCGGGGCTGGCGACGCGGGCGGAGGTACGCCGTCCAAGACGTACGCCCCACCGACGACGCGACTGTCGGACCTCGGCGGCGTCGAGACCTGTATTGAAAAGATGCTCGAGCTCGTCGCGATGCCGCTCTGCCATCCCGAGATCTACTTGCACACGGGTGTACAGCCTCCACGAGGGGTGCTGCTACATGGTCCGCCAGGGTGTGGCAAGACGTTGTTGGCGAATGCGATCGCTGGCGTGAGCACCAGATTTTTATATGAACATTTACGTTTTTTTTTTCTTATTTTTTTTTCTGGCAGGAGCTGGGTGTCCCTTTTATAAGCATATCGGCACCGTCGATCGTGTCGGGCATGTCGGGCGAGTCGGAGAAGACGCTCCGAGACACGTTCGAAGAGGCAAAGGTATGTTGAAGCAGTACCTGTTGGCCGATCCATCTAACATTGGCCTATACAGCGCGTCGCACCGTGTCTTTTGTTTATCGACGAAATCGATGCCATCACCCCGAAACGGGAGAGCGCACAGAGGGAGATGGAACGGCGGATCGTCGCTCAGTTCTTGACATGCATGGATGGTTGGTGCCCCCTCCCAAACGTTCATAAAAGTGTATTGGCCCATTGATCCACAGACATGTCTTGGGAAAAGATGGAAAATAAGCCTGTCATCGTCATCGGCGCTACAAATCGTCCAGACTCTCTCGACACTGCACTACGTCGTGCGGGTCGGTTTGACCACGAGATCAGCATGGGCGTACCCGACGAGGACGCCAGAAATAAGTCTGTTTTTCCCATGACTCGTCCGTCCGTCGTTTCCTCATCGTGCCCACAGAATACTGCGCGTTCTATGTACCAAACTTCGGCTCGAGGGCGATTTCGATTATGCATTCCTCGCAAAAGCAACGCCAGGATATGTTGGCGCAGATCTCTCAGCGTTGACTGGAGCAGCTGGCGTCATCGCCGTAAAACGAATATTTAAAGAGCTCTCTGAAGGGACTCTGGTTTTACCAGAGGCACCGGAAATAGTGACGAACGGCAGCGACACACCCATGGTCATCGATTCGACCCCTCACACGCCAACGATGGAAATCCCTCCACCTTCATTCCCCACTCGACCGTTGGCATCGCTCGTCAACCAGCTGTCGGCAAGTTCCATTGCCCATTTCTTGCACGCACACCCCACCCCACTGACGGAAGCCCAACTCGCGCCGCTGTGTATCACGTCCTCTGATTTCCGCGCTGCTCTCGCCCACGTTCAACCTTCGTCGAAGCGCGAAGGGTTCGCGACGGTCCCAGACGTGACTTGGTCCGACATTGGTGCGCTGCACGGAATACGTGAAGAATTGCAGATGGCGATCGTCCAACCGATTCGCCGACCCGAGTTGTTCAACGCGGTAGGGATCGAGGCTGCATGTGGCGTGTTGCTCTGGGGTCCCCCCGGATGCGGCAAGACGTTGCTCGCAAAGGCGGTGGCCAACGAGTCGAGGGCCAACTTTATCAGCGTCAAGGGTCCCGAGTTGCTGAACAAGGTGAGGCCCCGAATCGTTCCCGTGGTGCATGGGTGGCGAGGACTGACACACGCCAGTACGTCGGGGAGAGCGAGCGAGCGGTACGACAGGTGTTTTCGCGCGCGCGCGCGTCGTCGCCGTGTGTCGTCTTTTTCGACGAGCTGGACGCGCTGGTGCCAAGACGCGACGACGGTCTGGTGAGCCGGTTTCCTTGTTTCTTTTCTCTTCTTTTTTTCTTTTTGCGGATCGTCCTGTGTTCACCGTCCCTTGCCAAGTCCGACTCGTCCGCCCGCGTCGTCAACACGCTCTTGACCGAGCTCGACGGCCTGGACGGCCGTAAATCCGTCTACGTCATCGGCGCGACCAACCGTCCGGACATGATCGATCCTGCCATGGTTCGCCCGGGTCGACTCGACAAGCTGCTCTACGTCGATTTGCCCACGTCGGCGGAGCGCGTCGAGATTTTGCGAACGTTGATGAACAAGGTGCCTGTGGCCGAAAGCACAAGGGACGGGGGTGGGGAAAGCGTGAGAGAGAATGCGGAGCGATTGGTGAGGGAGAGGTGTGATGGGTATAGCGGGGCGGATTTGGCGGCGGTGGTGAGGGAAGCGGGGGTGGTGGCGTTGAGGCGCGTGCTGGGGACGCTGGAAGAGATGGAGGGCGGAAGTGGTGAGGAAAGTTCTTCGAGTCTCAAGGTGGTGGTCACCGCGGCGGATTTCGTGCATGCGGTAGAAAAGGTTGGGCCCAGCGTGTCGGTGGCGCAGAGGCGCAAGTACGAAGCGCTTCGGAGCAAGTTTGCGGGGCTGCCGGTGAGGGTCAAGGACGATCCCGTCGTGTAAACTAGTAATGGCAAGGAATACAAAAAAATACGAGCGTACATATGTATATATATACCCCCCCTACGAGATGTCCCCGACACGACGCGACCTTTCTAACTTAATACCCGGCAACTTTGGCACGTCTAGCGTATCGCGTCCTCCCCCGCACCCGAACGTTTCGCGCGGCACCGCCTCTCGTCGCCACCTCTTTCCCTACCTCTGCATCGACCTCCCCGCCCAGCATCCTCAACAACCGCCGCTTCTCCTCAGCCTGTCCCGGATCCTCGTATGTCACCCGCAGACTGTCGTCCGTCGATTGCGGCCCGGTCGCACGCGCCATGCCCAAATCATCCAATATACTCGGGTCAAGATCGCCCAGCGGAGGCGGGGGGATGACGCGCGGACGCGTCGGCGTGCGAAAGACGTTGTCGCGGGACACCTCTCGGGATGCGATCTATAAAAAAAAAACAAAAAGAAAACAAAAACGGAGATGAGAATGAATCAACGACGATCGGCTACTCGGTCATGAATCGATCTACTCACGGGGCGCATCCGTTTTCCCTTTTTCGCTGCTGCTTCGGCTGTGCCTTCGTCGTCGTCGCCCGGCCGTTTGCCGAGGAGCGATGTTAGACTTTCGTGCAGCGCCTTGGTGATGGCGTCCGTGTCTGGAAGATGGGGCTGGGACGAGCCAAACGCATCAGGGAGCGAACTCGGCAGGAGAAGTTTCATCGGAGAAGGCGTCGAAGAAGAGGGGATGCGTGCTTGGGTCGGGACTGGAGGATGCGGCTGAGTCGGGACTGGGACCGGGGGTTGGTCGTCGGCGGGAACCATATCGACATCGCGCATCGATGCAGAATGTTGGCGTGCGGGCGTGTGCTGTAAGGAAGGTGCAAGAGGTGCAAGTACAGAAGACATGGACGCCGGATGGGGTGGCTTGGCCTCTGCGAGCGGCGGGGAACTACTCGGCGGAAGTAGCGCAGGAGGCGATGACGTCGCCGGTCGATTTTCGCCCCCCTGGGCATCCCCTTGGGGAACCGAATCATGCACCAGGAATCTTGGTCTTCCAAACGAACCACTGCGCGCAGGTGATTTCGGCTCCAGCGTCCTGCCACGATGTTGTCGAGCATCGAATTCCGAGTATTGGGGAGCGGCGTCTTGCAGGAGAATAGGGTTCTTGACGAACATGGGCTCGTCGACGGGCCCGTCTGAGAGAATGAGTTTAAGTCACCGACGTTACCAGACAAAAAAAAGTCATAGTACCATTGGTAATGTCCATCATCTGGCAGTCCGTCTCCCTTTCCTTCAATTTCCCCTTATCTCGCTTGATCTCGGGAACCGAATCCAGAAGCTGGGCATGCCCAAACCCATCTCCTTCAAAAGGCGGATCTGCACGAAATCCGCTAACGAGATATTCGCCCGCATGGGGAATTACACCCGTCTTTGCAATATGGTCCAACCAAGCCAAAGAAACAACGGGGATTTGCCATTCCAGCGCCTTGTCATACTTGGCACCCGTTCCGCACGGACAGAGAAGGTGCGTCGATCGGCGAGAAAATGTCGGTTCGAGGGTGATCCCTACAACGAACATAGTGTAACCAACCTGAACGATGCAGAAACGAGGAAGAGACGAACCAACCGCCCTAACAAGTCGTCTAATCCAACAAAGCTCGGACTGGTCTAGACCAGATAAACTGAGTTTGATATTTTCCGCACCTACACCAAACTGTGAGCTCCGGGAGAAAAAGAATTTTGACTTGGACATACCGGGCACCGGCATCGCGATCCTGAGTGGAGTAAAGGAAACGTTTTCTTCTGGAGTACATATTCGCTCGTGAAATAGGGAATGTTCGAGCCAACACTCAGTTCTATACTTGGTTCGTGCATTGTCGTCATATTCGTCGTGATATAGCTTGCTCCCACTATCAACATCATCAATACGAATCAGTGAGAAACCGGCTGAAAGCAACATACCTTATCAACCTCACAATTGTGAAACTTGCCCCCTCGGCATCATCTTCCATCACGACACCACCACCCTTCTCAATGGCAAATCGAACGTTTGGACAACGAGCTTCACCAAGGAGGCGAAAGGTATACCCAGCAAAAAGAGTTGTCGTGGATGACTCTCCTTCGGGTTGTACTGGATCCCGTAAACCGCTCCCTTCAGTCTCACGGGGGGGAACCAATGGGCAAGTCGTGTTTCGCCGAAATGGTTGACGAACGGCAGACCCTTTCATGGGGGCCGGCACAAAGGAGTTTGCTCGTCTAAACGACGATATGACACTCTCTTTCTCCTTTTCTTTCCCGTGTTCGACTCCGGATTCGTTATGGTTCACGACGTTCGGCCGCGCCCGTGGTCGCGTTGGCGTTGACGGTGGTGACCGAGTGGTTTGTGACTTTGGAGGACTTTTGATGAGTTTCCCACCGTCAAGTTCGAACCCGCGGGGCTTGAGGAGATTTTGCCAAAGTTGAAGGGTCACGGAGGGAACTGGCCTATTAATAACAGCCACCTCTTCTTCCTCACCGTCAATCGGAAAGTTGTTGATGACTGCAAAACTACCGGCAGGAACGACGGACTTTGAGTGTCTCAGCTGGTTGGGATCATCCACGGGAATGGCCGAGTCGCGATCAGAGCCAGGGGCAGAATCTTGGGCATGAGGCGGGGATATAGGGTCTGTTTAAGAATGCAAAATAATAAGTTGATGCACAAGGATGACACGAGACAACTTACTCTCATGCAAGGACTTTCGTTCCGGTCGCGGCCGACTCACTTGATACTTTCGTTCATCGAACCTGCCTTTAGAAATCACATCGGCAAAGGTGTTACATTTGAAATGGAAACGATATTTACCACCAAACTCGAGACAGTCCCAAAACCACTCCTCCCAAACTAGATGTATATTCGCCTCCTTGTGCTTGTTAAACTTTTCCGCATACCTCATCTTGTCGGTTTCCGTATCGCCAGAGCACAGAAGATGAGTGACTCTGACGGGCCGTTCGAGATTTTTAAGGTAGACTCCTTGGTGTTTTGTCAGAAGACGGTTGATTTCTGTGCGTCTCTGGACATCTTCTACGCCAGAGAGAGACAGTACAACGCCAGAGAAGATGGGCAGCCGGTACTTGGCCAGGCCCTACGACAGGCGATGAGTTCTCGGTCAGAGAAGACTGACGCTTTCGCACCTGTGCCACGTCGACGTCGTCTCCACGCAACCATACTGCATGCGCCTCTGTGATCCATTCGGGCGTCATGATTGGTATCTTTCGCTCGAGGGCACACTGGGCACGTGAGGGAGGACAGGGAGCAATGGTGCAAGTAAACGCACCGCGTACTTGGCGCCACCGTGCGCGCAGGCAATGAGATGCGTCGTGCGGTCTGTAAAATCGCTCGTAGAGACGGCACCGAGTTCGAATGCCATTTTGAACAAGGCGGGCTGAATGCACATTAGAGAACGTCAGAGTGGCCAGACACGACGAACCTTGTCCATCGCTCCCGTCGCACAAATGGTAAAACTTCTGAAGGGTCTTGGGCAGAGATCTACCATGCTCGCGTTGGGAGGCATCTCCGAGTCTGAGCTTTGGTCGCACGTCGCGTCCGTGTCTCGAACTCGCGCAGAGCGAAGCAGGGCCGGTGCAGGACGAAGCTTGACATTTGGAACCTGCGCAAGTTCAACCAGACGGTGGACGGTGGACGACGAAAAGAAACGACCTTGTGTGACTTGTTACTCCGGCGCATCGAAGAAATTATTTACAAATTCAATCTTGTGTATCAGGAAGGTGACGATGGTCACGTGAATTTTATTCAGGGCTGGTCAATACGCGTAATTATATAATCTTCTACATCGCAGTCATTTCTTCCATGTCCTCGCTCTCTCCCCGAGTTACATTGAACACGATATCCGATCTCGTAGCAAGGTGGCTCGGCATCGACAAGCCAAACGCAGTGTCTGTTCCCCCCCAACATTGGTGACGCACGTCGCGCGCGTACAGCTCCCGCATGTTGATGATGAATCGAGGCGTCAGTGTGAACATGGGCACATACTCCACGATGTACACCAGAATCAACTTCCATCCTCCTGCTGGAAGATTTCCCTTAACGCCCATCAAAGCGATCACGTTGAACAACAGGAGGCTGTAACAGAGAGTTGCGATTAGACCGGTGGGTTATCGCTAACGGAAAGACATGCGTACACAGAAAAGTAGATGATGCCCTGACGTACGAACAACTCCATGTACCGATTAAGCTGCCACCGCTTCGTCAAGCGGTACATTTGAATCGTCTGCCCGAAGAATTGAATGATCGAGAGCGTGCACATGGCTGCGCCCTGCACGATTTGCAAAATGGCGACCACTTGCATCCAGAGAGGTGGCGTAGTGTCCATCTCGCAAAATGTATAATCCAAAACTTCAGTAGTGGACACTTCACGATGCATGGTAAGATCAATCGAGGGTACAATTATAATTCATTCAGGTATCCACTTACGTGATAGATGCTTAATTTCAATGGCAGTAGAAATGATTGCAGAGGTTATTTCCAAGAAAAATAATGAAAGAAGGGCGACAAGAACCAGCCTTGATCGATTGTACATTACCCATATCCGGAGGATCATCGTGACTGAAGTTACTGTCAGCTTGAATGAGAACTTAACGTCAACTCACTATCGGCTGCGCAGAGAAAGACAACGTATGACCACATAGCAGCGATGTAGATAATTTTACCTTCGAAGTATCCACGAATGTAAGTACATGCAGATATTAAGAGGAGCTTACTTACAACTGTTCAACAGATACCAGCTCCGTTGAAAATGACAGCAGTGAGGCTACGTACGTCTTTGGGAAACCACATGAATACAATGGCTAGATATCAACATCAAGACAATATACCTTTTCAGGGCCTGGCACAAAGCTACTTCCAACTTGGAGAGGGCTAAAGTTAAAATTCACTCAACCACGCACAAGTCAAGTGCTAGACATACTGAGGGCACCAGCTCTGACGAACAATGTAGAGTTAGCATTCAGTACACGGCTCGCAGTCATACTTACAAGAAGACATAAAGACCAAAATAGCGAACCTACAATAACAGTTATCCTCGCTACAACTTACGGGTCATAAAATACGCACAAAAACAAATAGCGTCGACATCCAGGACCAGGGTTTGCACTGCGGTCTTGTCAGGAACACGTCATTTGACAATGAATGATCTACTGGCCCAGATGTATTCTACCTACAGGATACCCATTAGTGAGCAAAAACACGTAGACAATACTGTGAAAGATATGGTTCGTACCTCCTTCGTAAATGTAAGCACTAGGAAGTAGAAGTTAGTGTCTTGCGTTATCATGGAATGCACAACCTGCCATAATCATACCCAACGGCGGAGAGAAGACAAACTATGGAAGAATGGCGTCATTGACGTCCTACCATCCAGAGAATACACATACGAGACGCATAATTGTTTTGCCGAATGGCTACCACTGCAGCTTGAAGATCAGAGGACATAGCCCCGGTGTGTGCGCGCCTAGAGATGGCTGCAGGGGAGCAGATAGGAACATCCCGCTGTTTTAAATAGGATGAGCTCGGGAAAGGCGCTGAAGGATAGCAGGAATTCCGTCCGGGCAAGCCCGACCATATCCACTTGGATCTGGAGTTTCAAGTACTGTTTATATGTGTCTTGTTCGATACATCTGTGCTTCCTTCTAGCCAGAGAATACGCAACTACGAAAAAACTACCACGCGTCAGTTCCACTACTACCACCGGGGAAAAAAAGTAAATGTCGCCTGACATGTTTACATTTCGGCCCAGGCTTCGTCAGCCACATCAACCCAGTCAGAGTTGTAGAGACGACCGCCATTGTTGCAGCTAGCAAATAAACAGCGTGCCTGACCCCTCCGGTGACTTCATTGACGTCGGTGTCGTCACTGGCAAACATACTTTTGAGTGCGACCGCCATGCAACTCTGGGAACAGTTTTGGGCACGCGGCAAGCCTCTGCGGTGCGTCAAGCGAAAAGGTGCGAGAGCTCGGAATATCTTCAGATTCCACAGATCGATTGGAGGGCATGTGGAGAGGTAATTGCACGTGCCAGAGCCTCGAGGTGAGGGGATAGATGCCGCCGACGATCGAAAGAAAGGGAAAAGGAGATGCTCGTGAATCTATCGCACCGTCTGCCTCGTTACCATCCTTGAAACGCGTCTCCAACTCGGATCGATGCTTCTCTAGATCGAATGCAGATTAGTGGCGACAGTCATGCCACACATGAAAAACTACAAGGGTCGGGTTTCCGAATGGCTGTCAGGGTGACAGCGGAACGAGGGTCTCAAAGTAAAACCCAAGACAGTGGTCTTAGCCGCGACGAGAAAAATGCGCCTAAACTCCCACTCCAATGTCGAAATATCCGAAAGAACAACATCTGCCTTTGACGTTCAAGTCGATCCACGACTCGATCCGACTCTAGGGAGCGAGAGCTTTATCTTCCCTTCAAAATACTTGTCTGGGCTCCGTCTCTGAAATTTGTCGATCTAGAGGCGGCGGGGCCGAGGTTGTTTAAGACTAAGCGTAACTAATGCAAGAAAGGAACAATAAGTGATTCAAGTGGGGATAGGCTTGAAGAGGAGGTGGAAGTAGTCGCCAAGTACAAACACAAGCTCGAAGCTTCTTGAAGTTGTTTCGGTTTGAGTGTTTTCGCACGGATCTTGCACTTGAAACTCGACAGTTTAGCTGGCATTGCTTTGCCGTGCTTTCGTTTACAAGACGAACTTGAAAAATATGACTTCGCTAGTTTTGTTCGAATAGCGTCCTTTGCCCCCAACTTGTCCAACAAAGTCTACCGTCTACTCTTGTTTCCAACGATGACGGTCGCTCCCAAAACCGGCATCGACAGAAACAGGCCGTGCTAGAACACTCACTCGTATTCTATGTCTCACGTAAGTACTCTAATCATGTTGTCAACTGTTATCTAGGTCTTGGACACCGCAACTGTCGTACATCGTCGAATCACATCTTGGCATCTGTGATGACCTAGGAATAGCTTTTAATAGCTCAGATGGAAGGGGACGTGGATGCTGGCAGAATAGTAGGGCGCAGTAACATGCATGTCAGTCTTCAAGCTTCAAGGTGGGGTGGCTAGGAACACGACACCGTGATCAAGTTGGGCCAGCCACTAGTAGGACTCAGGCTGCCTATGGCATGGTATGTAGCGCATCGTTTAGGCTCAGCATTCAGGGATGCCTCGAACCGTGACTGCCCCTGAGGTATACAGCAAACATGACTTACGTCGATGGCGCATGGTTAGGTAGTCGGCAAGATATTCCGATTACCCGAGACATCCAAATCATTCAACTCCTGACAGCAGTTGCTCATCCCTGGTGGAGGCAATCGGTACTGACCGGCCTGCCAATTCTAGGTCTGAGTTCTCAGACCCACACTGTGAAGTAACCCAATGCTCTAGCCAACGTTTCTGAACGATCGGAGTTCCGCTTTCTGTCTTCGAGTTACTGTGAGAAAGCGGGCGGAACTCTTTCAAGTTTTCTTACAGTTTTTCCATGTGTCTTTCATCGATGGGTGGTTTGTTCGAATGCGAGGAGCCTTGCAGTCGTTTGCTAGCTCAAGAGGGCTGTCCCATCATTGCAATTCTTGTCTAAAATACCTGCAACGGCGATCAGAGACTCGCCTCAGAGCGAGGCAAGCATCAAGATCCAAGCGGAAGTCTCTTCACTGTCTTCTGCCTGATTCAAAACGAGCCAGACACCTATCCATGTTCGCAACTGCTAATTTGGTATGAGATACTAAAGTACGACGGTAAATTTACGCTCTTGATACTCGTTTTAGCCAACTCCCATTTGTCAATCATCTTTCTCTGCTGTAGGACAATGTCCAGATGTCCCCCTCGAACCTATAAACGTGTGCGTTGCCTGCTCACTCTAACATACTCCCATAGTCCATCCCGGACGACACAGTGGCCGCTCACTCAAATATAGTGGTTCCACCCAATCCAATGTCCGAGTTGCAGCATATGGATTTAGCGCAAGATGTTACGGCGAAGAATTTGATCTCTAGTCAAGTACTATTATCTCACTGTGATAGGTAACATCGAGCAATGCATACCTTCCTTTTCCGCCCTGTGTGACTTGGAGAATCACCATCGCAACGATCGGGGCATTCAGTAGGTGAGTCAGTGAGCATAGATTTTCCCTAACGACAAAGTTGGTCTGCTCTGTTCGATCACAAAAAGTTTGCTCAGTTTCCACGTTACCCGACGAAGCCTTGGCTGCACTTCACATGGGTTCATGAGACTCGCACATGAGAAGGTCATTTGATTCTAGACCAGTAAATTATTTGCAACACACCATCCCAAGGATCCAAGTGCTTGGGTCGATTGGTCCTACGAACAGCAGGATTTCGCTCTCAAGAAATGGCAGAGGCAGATACAACGCTTTGCTTTCGCAGAACTTACACAGGACCCTTGTCACCCATCCCGTAGAAAGTACAGCATCGCGCATTCTAGTCTCACCGAGCGTCTTGCCGACCCTCGCTTTGGTCGATGTCCCCGTGATGCACTCATTCTGTCTGTTGATGTTACATTCATACCATTCTACATATACGCCATTGCTATTCTGTTTATACGAAACGCCTAGTTCGATAGAGCGATTCCGACCTGAGTCTCATCCATCGGTATGTCTTCGCCGACCGTGGACACCTCGTTCCGCTCCACGTCCGCAAACGCAATCTCCGTCCTGACACCACCAGGCGTGAACGACGACAGTCCAAACGCAGTGTCTATCCCGCTCCCATATCCGCCTCGAGTATCACGCGCATACAACTCCCGCATGCTCATGATGAACCGCGGCGTGAGCGTAAATATGGGGACGTATTCCACGATGTAGAAGACTATCAGTTGCCATCCTTCCGATGGCAGTTTTCCCGAGATAGATAGCAAGTCAGTGATGTTGAACAGGAAGACGCTGTGGAGAGAAAGCGATCAACGATTCACTCGCGAGCACAGACGGAAGCAAAGTAAACGAAGATGGCACGAACGCAAAGAAGTAAACGATGCCTTGACTAATGAGCAGATTCATGTACCGATTGAGTTGCCACTGCTTTGTCGCGCGGTGCATTTGAAGCGACTGTCTCGTGAATTGGACGACAGCGAGTGTGCATATCACTGCACCGTGCAGGATTTGGATAGAGGCAGCCACTTGTGTCCAAACGGGCGAGTTGGGTAACACCTCACAAAACGATAGGTTCAGTACTTGGACGACGGACACTGCGACAAAAAAACGGATGGCCAGTTAGTTCTGTGATCCGGGGTAATGCGTACTCACATACCAGTGATATTATTCGGGTTGCTCTCAGTTCCAGATGTAATGATATCAGAGATGATCTCCAATGAAAACAACAAAAGGAGTGTGATTAGAATTGCCTTCGATCGATTGTACATTGCCCAGACGCGGAGCACCATGACGACTGCAGTAACCGTTACCAGAGAATTTTTTCCCGAAAATTGGTTACCGCAGGAGAAACTCACAATCAGCCGCACCGACGAAGAGAACAAATAGCCACCCCTGAGTAAAGTAGATGATTTCGCCTTTGGGGACGTTAATGAATATCCTGGACATGCAAAACTATAAGAGCGTGCTTACAGCTGTTTGATAGATGTCTCATTGTCTAGTCAAATAAATAAGGGTGGGACTGATACGTACGTCTGTGGCCACGTATTCAGTATATTCGATCATCATAGTGGTAAAAAAAAAAACCTTTTCAGGGCCAGGTATGAAAGTGCTTCCATCTTGTCAAGGTCAGCTAGGATTGTATTCAAATAAAACGTTAAACATACTGATGCTAGTTATTCTGACAGTCTAATTGGTATCAATTTTGCCGTATGTCCTGCAAGGTCGTGGACTCACGCGAGCAAACAGAGACCGCAATAACGAGCCTATATAATACTTAGCATGCTGAGGGTTTTGTAGTCAGGTGAAACGCACGAACAAGGATGTAAAGGGTTGACACCCAGCTCCAGGGTTTGCTCTGTGGCTCATTAGAAATGTGCCATCGCGATGAGTTGCTATTAACTAACCCAAATATATTCTACCTGCACGAATGATTACTCCTGGGGACACAGAAGCACGTGCCTCATACCTCTTTCGAAAATGTAAGGACTGATTCATAGAATATGTTATACTCGAGTATATTAAAACTGAAAGTCTGGCTCACTGTAATCATACACGACCGCAGTGGGGATGACAACTACAATAAGGCCGATAAGCTCGTGTACAATTGATCTCTGACAAGAGATAAGCACATACGAGACAAGTAGTCGTTCTGCTGGAGGGTTGTTAGCGCCGACTGTAGATCGGTAGAGGACATGAACGGGAAGCTTAAATCTGAACGTGTGTTTCGCGAAGAGAATTTGGTTTTCGGAGACGTTGCTAGGTGTCATGTTTTATATGTGTGCAGACTTAATTTCGTGCCATCCCGAGAGTTAGAGATAGAGTTCCATCTTCATTATACTCAGGGGTGCTGATGTGGTATCATTCTCGGTTGCTCGCCATGAAAAGACAGCGAAGTCGCGATGCTGCGGTCGCAGCTGAGTGATCCACTAGCCATGATAAAGACAAATTCGAGACACACTTAGACCGTCTCGCTGCATTTTATGTTCTTACATGGTACAATCAGAGAGTGCGGATGTGTGGTGCTGTTCGACGACACGGGCCATCATACTAGTATAAATATCTTTCGTCTGCATCTTGATTATCACTGGGTTCTTCCCACTCCTTAACGTCTTCCCACTCCTCAACGCTTCTACATCTTCTACAACCACCGAGGATGATTGAAAGGCAATTGCATCCAGAGCTCCGATCACCTCCGAATGTTTCAGCACTTAGCTGTGTCCCAGACAGTGGATATCAAAAGATCGAAGACCGTCAATCCGGTCACGATCGCCAATCGTCGGATGAGTCATAGATAACACCGGTACATACCTACCAATACCTTCAGCCAGCGATCCTTAGACACGTATACTGGGATGGGTTTAAAGGGGATCAGTCACTGATTGATAGAGCTTCAGGTAGCATGTGGAGGTCATTTATAAGCCGTGCAAAATACAAATAGGCAAAGAGCGGAAGTCCAGCGACAAAGGGTTCGGCGCAGTTTCCACGGACGTCTACATCATTCTTTCATGACAATGAATACGCATTCAAGAGGCGTTTCTAGGATATTCTCCCACCAAAAGAAAGATCATCAATCAGCTGTTCCGTTGTTGTGTGAAACAAGTTGGCGGATATGCATCGCGGGACGGGAGCGCCTTCTTCTGTAAATGTTATCGTTGCAGCTGCTGATAATGGTCCATCACGAGGCTCGGTCGCTGGTAATTAGACTGAGAGCATCCGAGAATCCATCATCACCTTATTGGCAAAATGGAGGGGTCGAATGTTTAGACGAAACAACCCGCAGCTGCCAACGTGGAGCTGTACGCAGAACTAGTTTGTTGGAAATAAGCTAGTCCTACTAGGGGGAATGGATACCTCGTTGTCAGAGGCTGCTTATTGCACACCTCATTGAAATTTTCGTGAACTTGAAAAGTAGAAAGGACACTCTGCATTGGGGCAAGTAGATTGGCATCAAGCTCTCCTTGTCGATAGGAGGAGTCAGGGGAGCCAAGTGCTTATTGTAGACCACCATATACTCTGAGTTTATAGAGTGAAAGTGATTCCACCAGAGTTCAAGAAACTCTTCGAATGAGACAGTACATCAGGTTAGTCGAGTTGACTAACCACAACATAAACAAACAATTACTCGAATTGACGCGCCGATTGATCTCAGTCTTGCCCTCGACGTCTCCGACAGCGACCACGAGAACCAGCTCATGATGAGGATGGGCATCGTCATCTGAGCAATGCGTTCTCCAACTCCAAGCCTCCAATGGCTGCACCCGCGTGGACTTTCCAACGTCCTATACTTTACAGCAGTGCTGTCGCCCAGCGATATATATTTGTAACCACATAAACATCTCGAACACTACTCTCAACACTTGTCTACTTGTCATGGCTTCACAATCTCGCCCCGAACCCATGAATGCGTCTCCCCATCACCCAAAGGTCAAGGTTACACTTACCCTCTCTGACCCGGCATACGTTGCTGGTGGTCACGTCTCCGGGAAAATGGAAGTAGAGAGCCGTGCCGACATCGACTCTTTGCTTGGTATAGGTGTCATGATGGTTGAACTATATGCTATCCAAGGTAGAGGATTACCTGTTTAATCACAGTCTCACCATATTTCTCATCATTTCTCAAGAGGTCATCTCTGGAGACCATTCTGCAACCTCTGCCTTTATTCATTCCCGAAGAATCTTCCAAGGTCCAGGTCTTCCCCCTTCCAACGCCGTGTACTCCGATTATGTTCCCGGGTCTGGTGAAATACTTCTCCCGGCACATCATTATGCCGCACGACGTGGGCAGACTACGTTCTTTTTCCAATTTCCGATTCCCGCGTCCTCTCCATCTACGATTGTTTTTGGTCCCGCCAGTATCAGATACGAAATACGGGCAAGCGTGAGCGTAGCCTTGAGAGGGGATAATTGTCTCGTCACCGATAAGCGAGAAGTAAAAGTTGTCGAAAGCTGGGACGCAACGGATCCAGCACCTCCACCACAGGCTGTAGCAATCACAGAAGGAGGTAAGATATGGGCCCAGGCCACCCTAATGAATGGTGTGGTTGTGGGCGGAGAATCTGCGAGAATAGATCTCCAGTTAAGAAATCACACGCAACGTTGGGTGAGTCGTTCCGTCTCTACTTGCTTCTTTTTTCAAATCCTCCGACCAGACATCCGGTGTCACAGTCACATTAACGCGAGACCTTCACCTCTCCCAGTCATTCTTGGTTGGAAAATCATCCCCCGAATTTTCGGATGTCACTACACAAGTTGAATTCCGTGGACCGGAATACTCTGTTCCTCCAGGAATAGAGGGAATAGCCAGTCTTGTCATTGATATACCTCGTCATTCCCGTGGCATTAAAGGAGGACTACGCGTCGACGATAATGGCAGGACCACGGAGGGTTTCTTTGAGGTACGTTGTGCCCTTAGAATAAGAATTGATATGCCTCCTGGAAGGTGCGCCATCTACATTTCCTTTTTTGCGTCTTATCAATCATTCTTAGTGAGGATACCGTCATAATTCTACCTGTAATCATTTATCATTCTCTTGCCATCCCTGAAAATTCAGCATCACCGCCATATCTAGTATCTTCGCCCTATCCGCATACAACACCGGTCTCTCCGGGATTGCTTTCGCCTCCCGGAACCGGACTTGTGCCGATGTACACAAGGAATCAGTGCGACTCTACGTGGACGTCTTCTGCGCAACCTCTGCCCAGATATTTACCGAACCAGCACTTTGAGCAAGTGGACCATAACTGGCAAGACGTTTCCTATTCTTATGCGCTACCAACACAACGCTCCGTTTCTGCGGGCACTCGTTTACAGGCACCTTACTACGCGCCCGGGCTGTCAACTTCACTCGTACCTTCACCGAGATCGCTGCCACCGCCGCCCACACACTTGCCTTACGCAAACTATATGCATCCCGTAACACCGATGGAAACAATTGATGGTTACCCAAATCCGAATCACATGACAGGGGCGGCGGCTTCTTCTCCGACTTCACAGAAGATTCATTTAACCACTCAGCATCACTCGGTTCCACCCAGTCCACAATGTTATCCTTCACAACCACGTGCCCTGGATCAACCGCCAACACCGAGTCGAACTCGCCCACCTCCAATCCAAATACCCCCTCTTCCAAATCCTCATGAATCACATGGTGTTTTGCACTCTCCACGCCCCGTGTCGTCACCCAAACATTCATTCTACGGAGCAATCCCGAAGAGCGACAACGTCTCCCAACTTGAACGCATGGCAAACGAAGTTGAGAAGCGAACGGGTAATCTGAGTTTAGATCTCCCAAAAGGCGATGCGGGCGTAGGAGTGCTGGGACCTCAGGGTCTCAAGTTCAATCGAGTAGCTGACTTGAAAATGGACAAGACACTTCCTGCGCCCCCTGTCCCTTCCAGCAAAGATAGGCATCTTTTAATGCAACCTCCGCGTGTTGACACACTCTTTACCTCTGAGGAGACTATGGTTGACCCTCCTGCTTTCCCATCCTCGACAGACCACTTACCCCGCGCGCCACCCACGCCACCCGTCGCGGCTATCACGCCCATCAAGTTCCCAAAAGCACCGACGGAGTTGTCGGGCTTGGGGGCGAACCTGGGAAAGGACGCATTACCTGAAAGTGGATTGGATGCGTTGGAGCGACGACTGTTGGAGGAAGTCGGGACGCGGAAATTTGACGCGGAAGAACGACCTCATGTCCGCAGCGTCGTACAGCCGATCACGATTCCACCCAGCGGACCACCGCCTGACACTGTCAACGACAGTGCCATTTCCAGCCTGACCCTCGCCGATCGGGAGGGTTTTTTACAGACAAACCCAGAACGGGAACAGGAGCAAGACCGGGATTCGGATGAGCGGACGCAGCACATGGGAGGGGGTCGGCATAGTCCGAGCGAGGACGATAGGGATGCGCACACCCAGAAAGGCAAAAGTTCACGGAAACTCGGCAAGAGCAAGCATAGTGAAGAAGACCTGGAAAAGGCGGGTCGCCGACGAGAGCGCAAAAAGGTGAAGGACCAAGAAGGGCGTAAGCTGCGGCAAGAGGCGAAGGGGCGCGTCGCCGCTTGGTTAGGGGAGATAGATACTTCTGCACCACCAGCCGTCGACGATCCGGCCTCGTTTATATCGCCCACCGCTTCGCATTTCGTGCCCATTACAGAGAGCGCTTCGTTCCATCCCGGACCGGAAGATACGATGGTTAAAACTGAAGAACATCGCCATGGACGGGATATGTCGACAGACAAGGATGTGTCTGCGTCGCCGAACCCGCGCTCATCTGGGTTTGTTACCATATCGTCATTGAAGGCGACGAATGGCTCTGGTGGTGAAGGATCATCACTTAGACCATCTGCGCGTCGATCTTCTGTCAATGATTTCCGCCAAGTGCCCTCACCACCACCTGACAGACAGACCTACCAGAGGCATATGCCTAAATCTCCAAGTATGGAGACGAGGCAGTCACAACCGTTGGACATGCCACCACCTGCTCAACCTACTCTTCCGCAACCGCAACCCTCACCGACACAAGCAGTCAAGCGTCTCTTTGCAGGACGCTTTCCCCGCTTCCCATCCAAGCCTGCAGATCCTGAGGTCAAGTACGACATCCGATCTGCACGGGGTGGCAGGGGTGGCAAAGTGACTCAAGTCGCATCTATCTGGGCTGCCAAGGCGAACACAAATACCCACACCAATTCCAGTCCCAAAGTAAAGTCGAACGTGAACGGCAAAGGTGGAGACACCTCTGCACCAAAGAAAGCCAAGCCGCCGACGTCGCCGCCCGTTGTACGGAAACCCATGCCAAACATGCTTAAGCGCGGTCCGGCAACGACGCGTTCGCCATCCACTGTCCTTGGTGCTGGTGGTGGTATCCCCGCCGGTCTGGACCGCGTTGCGATAGGGCTTGGGGTGGGCGGAGAGACGCGCGTGGGTGCGGGCGCGGCAGGATTGGGAACGCGCGAGACGGTGTCCAAGCAGGCCAAGGCGACGACCGTGCCTGCGGTCTTGTCCTCGTCGCATGCTGTCCCGATGTTATCTTCGACGGCGTCGTTGGCGCGTGCCAAGGCGCACGGTCTGGGCCAAGCTCAGGCTCCAACTCAAGGACAGGTGCGGTCGTTGCCGCCCATGATTTCAGAGACGATGTCGGGCGTGTCCAAAAATGGTGGTGTCAAGGCAGGTATGGGGGCGAGTGGGCAAGGACGCGCGTTGGGCGAATTGGCGTTCGGACAGGCGCGATTGCGGGATTTGATCAAGAAATATCAAGGCTAGATTTTCAGGATACTACTTTGGATGGTCTGCTCTTTTGTGTCGTTCTCGTTTCTGCTTCTCTCGTATCTAGTTTCATGTAACTAAATCTCTTGTATTTTTTTTTCTTCTCTTTTTTTGGTTTGGAAGCGATACTTTTTCCCCTTGATGTCATGCCTTCTCTTCTTTTTTTTTTTCCGACATGTATCCTTGTAACTTATGGAATGTCTTGTATTCGTCTCCCCTTTTGGCGGCCAGTCCAGCTTGAGCGCTTCTACCAGCTAGCACGTGATCATCAATCTCAACAGTCTGAGAAACCGCGCAATCGTGTGGGACGTAAAGGCGTAAAGGCTAAGAATAATTCATCCAGCGAACGATTCAGATGGTAAGACCAAATCAAAACCAAATATGATGGCATAAAAAATCCTAGAAAACTACAGAGGCGTAAAGTAGCAGTACAAAGACACGTGATCAGAGTGAGCGAGTGAGTGAGCGAAAGTGCGTTCGACTATACATGATTAGATCATATATCGGGATGTCTACAGCAATGCGTTCAGGGAATCTGCCGCTGCGTTTATCAAACACTTGGACGTCCGGGACAGTTCCTGTTCGTCTCGTGCCTCTGTGAGCTACCAGAGTTCAGGTTTTATTGGCCCTGATCTAGCCCTATGGTTGATTCGTAAAGTCTTTTCTCGATCAGCTACCTCCCTCGAAGAATTCTTCCCGCACGTGATTTGGAGAACGGCAGGCTTTTCCTCCGAACGACGAGCTTTATCCCCGACGGCAGCAGTGAATCTGAGATCTAAATCGTAGTCTCTCCCAGATAGAACTGGTCAACGAGCACGTTCGGCTGGTCGATTAGATCCCAGGGAGACGTCCAATCGTCAGGAAGAGGAAGGGAATTAGAGATCGTCCGCAGGTTTCGATCCGTTCTGGCATGCGGGGTATGTACAAATGAAGGTGGACGTGTTTGCTAGCCCTGATGTCCGGCATCAAGCGACCAGCTTCCAACGGAATCTCCTGTAAAAGTTTGAAAGACGTTCCCAGCTGGTCCCCCGCTTAGCAGACAGGTGAACAAGACCGTGGTATATGGGTTCCTTAAATCCGGTTGTTGGTACAAGTGCATCCTTTGCTCGACAAGGGGGACAGCAAGCATAGTGTGCGATTCGAAGAAAGGTCGTAATCGACGCGCCATCTCTCTTCCCGTGAGCACGAATGAGAAAATGTTGCAGGCTAGCAGATCACGCAGCAGCAGCAGCATCGTGCTCCAGAGACCCGTCCGTCGAGCTTTTTCTTCCGGTTAACCTCAGCGGTCAGAGAGGCAATGGTACGGTCTTTGTCCTCATTGGACGTCTCGCTGATCTGAAGCGTACTGCGCAGTTCGGCGAGAACGCGTGACTGCGCTTCGTATTGGCTCTTGAGCTCGGCGAGCTGTGAGGTGACAAGGGAAAGGTCTTCTTTGACCTTGTCAACGTGTTCATGGGCAACAGTGAGCCGGTCTGCTTCAGCGTTATACGTACGCTTCCACTGCTCGACCTGGGCATTCAGGTAGGAGATGGTGTGCTCGTACTGCAATGTCTCCGTTTTGAGTTCATGATCGTCTGCCTTCTTGGTGTCCGACTGCTTCCACTGAACAACCTCGGCCTCGAGGGAGGTGATTAT
Organism: Solioccasus polychromus; assembly: GCA_038090335.1. Lineage (NCBI taxonomy): Eukaryota > Fungi > Basidiomycota > Agaricomycetes > Boletales > Boletaceae > Solioccasus > Solioccasus polychromus. Next base: position 40,636 of record JBBPMM010000116.1, on the reverse strand, counting down.
ACGATCCTTCTCGTCAATCGACAACGCCTGGGTTTGCAATTTGTCGTGCAGGGAAATGAGCTCACGCAACTGCGCGTCTTGACGTTCTTGAAAAACAGATATCTGAGAAGAAGTAAGGGTATTGTCGAGGCGAAGTGATTCGTTGTCTTGACCGAGGGCAGCGAGCTGCTGAACCTTCTCAGCGTATGCATTCTTCCACTGGGTGATTTCGGCGGTGAGCGATGCGATTCTGCGATCTTGCTCGTCGCGGAGCGACAGCGCCACTTGGAGATCGCGGCGGACAGCACCAAAACTCTTCAGTAGTTCGTCACAACTTCCCCGAAGTTCGATCAACCGGGATGATATAGCGGACAGATCTAGTGCGAGCTGCTGCAGATCCGCGTTCAAGATGCTGATATGACCTCCACTCCCGCCGTTTTTCCACTTTTCGACGTGGGTGATGATAGTCGTGATTGTGGTAGTGATTATTGTAATGCTAGTCGTGGCCGCAATGACAACCGAATCCGAAATGACGGATTCGCCTATCGTCGTATTGCTACCTCGAAGAGACTTGAGCTCTATCTCGAGCTGGCTAATTCGAGAGGTTGCGGCTACCAGTTCCTGTAGAAGGCCTTCTTTTTCCTTTTGAAAGGCCACGAGCTGCTCCCCGCAGCGGCGCTCGTGATCGTCGTGTTCGCTCAACAGAGCGGAGATTAGGCGTTTGTTCTCTTCTTCATGTGTACGCTGTAAAGCGAGAAGCATATGCTGTGCGGAGCTGAACGTAGGTTTTTGCAGCGCCCGAGATTCAAGGGCCATCGGTCCGGGGATAGGCATGAAAGAAGAATCGGTGATGGCGGGGAAGCGCGTTTCATAGTGGATCGACGCCTCCTGCACTCCACCTTGTGTGGCAGACACCGCGTATTGCAATTGCCCATTAGAGGTATGGGAGGTGGTGGTTGTGGTGCGCTGTGATTGCTCAGTCAGAACGGTTTGTCGGGTAGTGACTACTTGTTCATCCACGACGGTGGTGGTAACATGGGTGGTGTCCCGATCCATTTGGTCTCTCTCCGAATCGACGATTTCTGAGCCTGAATTTGTGAGACGTTAGGTGGTGTTACGCGAAAAGAAAAAGACCTTGCTCACCCTTACCAGCTTCCAAGCCCGAATGAACCGATTTACCGCCTTCGTGGTGTTCATCGAAGGATTCATGTTCCTGTCGGAGGAAACGGTCAGATTCAAGGAAGACTTACAAAAAAGCGATTGTCTCGTGTCCGCTTCAATCGGCACTTACCTGAAGTAGCTCTCCTGGTTGCGTTGATTTTTCTCCACCCGCTGAGAACAGCGAGAAATTGAGTGGTTCAAACATGGTAGCAAGGTAAACAGCTCCTGCAAACGACTGATATTAGGAGAGGTATTCGTGGAGTGGAGAGTTTCGAGCCTCACTCTTTCAATGGGATAGCGAGTTATGGGTGGGGAGAGAATAGATGTTTCTCTTATATAAGGAAGCGAAGATATCTTTGGTGATGGATGAATACAAACGTAAGATATTGCGTAGAAGAACTCACCTGACTGGCATATGGACACCCCGAGCCGGTGATTCGCTTCCCCGACTCCCATGGTACCGGTGGGGGAGGGTTCTCTTTTTCCAAAAAAGGCACAAGTCCCACAAGGCACGGCAGAATGCCCAGTACAAGGCGGCGGTGGTTATTCTGCACCGTCTATGGATCGGAAGCGGGCGGGCCGGTCATAGTACAATTACTTGAATGGGCAGGGCCTAGATCGGATCCCGGAGAAAAAGGTACCCGGGTCCACGACGCCTTTGTACCCACCTCATCCCCACTGGCAGTACGACACGATATCGTCGACAGTGCGGTGGCGACGATGGCGACAATTAACGTACATCATCATGCCATTACTAGTAGTGACACCTTCCTGGCATTATTCTGGTCTCGGCGCGTTCTGTTATTGCCATCATCGTGTCTCACATCCTCTATGACTGTCGTCTATACGCACTACGCCCGTTACACCTCTCCTGACAGACTAGCCTACTGAGGGCATACGCTTAGGCATTGAGGTGGGGGTCTGACATGCTACCACTCACACAGCCTGTTCTACCACAACCTAGCCGAGCATTTCTTTGCAAGACGTCTTCCCTGCTTTGCATAGGGTACAGGGGTGGCAAAAGTAGCTCAAGTTGCTTCTATCTGGGCTGCCGAGGCGAACACGAGTATCCGCCCCAGTTGCAGTTCCAAAGTCGAACGTGGACGGCAAAGGTGGAGACCCCCTGGGCCAAAGAATGCCAAGTTGCCAACCTAGAGTCCTGGAAATGACGCTCCGCCATCCTGTTTTCGGTGTTGGTATTGGTGTTCCCGTCGGGTCCGAACCGCGTTGCAATGGGGCTTGGGGTGGACGGAGAGACGTGGGTGACTGCGGGCGTGACAGGATTGGGAACATGATGGTGTCCAAGCCGGCCAAGGCGACGACCGTACCTGCCATCTTGTCCTCGTCGCACGCCATCCCGTTGTTATCTTCGATGGGGTCGCCGGCGCGTGTCAAGGTGCACAGTCCGGGCCAGGTTCGGGCTCAAGCTCAAGCATCTACTCTTCTATGATGATCATGTTTTCCTAGTTTTATGTACTGAGAAACAGTGCAGCTGTTGGTATATTCATCCAGCGAACGATTTAGATAGCATGACCAAATTATGACCAAGGGCGACGGCGAAAATCTAGAGAAGCACGAAGTTGTAAAGTAGTAGTACAAAGGAAAACACATGCCAATTAGAGAAAAAAAAGTACACTCGGATTCGGCAGAGATCACTGCTGCGTTTACCAAAACTCATAAGCACATAGACCTCCAGGACGATTCTAGGCCGTCTCGCGCCTCTGCGAGCTGCCAGAATTCAGTTTTTGACCAGATTTGGTCCACGCCTGATTCATAAAGTCCCTCTCAGTCAACTCCTCCCCTTGAAGAATTCTTCCCATGTGTGATTCGGAGAATGGCAGGCCTTTCCTCCGGATGATGAGCAGCCTTGTCACTGACGGCAGCAGTGAATCTGAGAAATCGGAATCCTCAATCTCGTCGAGGATGCTTGGAGAGGTGAATTTGCGCCAAACTGCACCAGCAACCTTCTGCCCTAAGCTCTTCTGTGCACCAAGGAAACGACGTGTGCGGAGGTATGAATCGTAATCTGTGAGATAGAGCTGTCCAGCGAACACGTTCAGCTGGTCAATTAGATCCCAGGGAGGTATCCAATCGTCGGGAAGAGGGGGAACTACGTAGAATTTGAGATCATCCGTGGGTTTCATCCGCTCTGATGTGCGGGGTATGTACAAATGGAGGTGGACATGTTTGCTAGCCCTGATGTCCGGCATCAAGCGATCGGCTTCGAACGGGCTCAGGAGTACGAGAACTCGATTCGTGTTCATTCTTCCAGAAAGAACCCATTGGACAGGGCGTAGGAAGTGGTCGGTTTTCCTTTGGCCGAGTACTTGGCTCATTGTACACTTGATCGTCCTGGAAAAGTCTGATGTTGCCAATACAAATGGTGACCAGATGTGCGCTTTTGCGGAGCTTCCCCCAAGAGTTGAGAAGACGGGATGAAAGGCCACGCAAGTGCCCAGCATCGGAGGGATGACGCCAGTCCTCACGAAAGTAACGACGCATGGATGAAGGCGATGTCTCGCCGGGTCCGCATCAGGCGGCGCCGACCCTTGCTCTCGCTCTCGTTCAATCTCGCGGTTGACCTCTCTTTCTTGTTCTTCTTCCATCTCTGCCTCTGGAAGGTTTATGATTCCGAGATCTTTGCAATGTTCTTGTATTCTTGGATGATCATGCAAAATGGTCGAGCATTTTGAGCTTTCTGAAGGGTATGGAGCGTAGAGATCCGCCAGAGACTTTGATTCTGGCTGGAGCCATGCATTTGCCAACATATTTCGTCTGAAGAAAGCAAATGGCTGTGGTGTATTGGAGAACCGAGACCAAGCATCATATCGTACGTTGTGGTCAATTCCCTGTTGCGCCCAACGGGGAGCGTGGTGCTTTATATCGTTCCAGGTCTCGTGGATTGCCCAAACTAAGACGTCGGTAGTCGTAATTTGGGCATCTTTATCCGCTTTATCCGTGACGGCGCGGATGCTCCTTTCGACTTCCGGAGACGCGAGAAACAGGATTGAGTGGCCGTGGCCGAGTTTACGCATTCGCATACAACCTGTGAAATAGAACTTATGAGTTAAAACATAAACCAGCTGCGTCTCTTTCTTGCCTTGGACTAGACGATCTTTTGTAACTTTCAGGCCCAGCGTGACAGCAGCCCGAGATCCCACAGGAAATTTAAGATCGGTGCCTCGTGTATGAGCGTCATCCAGATAAACGACACAACGATCCAGATGCTGAGCAAAAGGTGAAGACAGCAGCGACCGAGAGGCACCGTCTTTTGTAAGCACCATCAAATCATCATCATCATCATTGAAATAGACAGCCCCGTCAACATTAGGGACGAGCTTTAGCCACTCTTTGGCTACTTGGTAATTAGAGAGATCGAGTACCTGTGCACCAACGTCCAGGAAAACACGTATTTTCGGTTCTTGTTCAGCCACCATTTTGAGAAGTTGTGATGTGGTTCGTCGCTTTCCACTCGAATCAGAGATAAGCATGTAGACGTTTTCAGGCTGTAAAATATACGAGAGAACTCTCGCGTTCGTTCCTAATTGATGATCAGGGTCGCGCTGGACGGTGGACAGAGGCAACAGATACTGATTGTCGTTGGTTCCCGAAAAACCTGACACGCGCTCGGATCAGCAGCTGCTACCCAACAGCAGGACTGCCGACTCTGCTCACCAGTGACTACACGTCTCCGTGTCTCTACTAGATCCCAGCTAGACGCTGCAAGTTTTCTAGGATATTCTTTCGCTTCTTTTGGGAACACAATACGTGAAAGGAAGAAATCCACCGCTCCTTGATTACGAGCAAAGAGTGGAAGCAGGTAGTTGTTCCACTGATCCGGGGATTTAATGTTGACATTCCTGAGATCTTGAATGGGCTCAGGAACTGAGTGAGGGTCGTGATATCGAATCCAATTCGCATATATCATAGACGAGTCATCCTGTTCCTGCAGAAGCATGATAGACGCTCTCAGCTGTTCCTCGGTGAGACCGTCATAGTAGTACGAGAGACATGTAAGAAGAATTGTAAGATCCGGGTGCCCGAATTCTGCCGTTGGTGAGGGTACGTCTTTGGCTCGATAGGGGACTGCGAGCAATGTGCGGCCAAGGGAAAGGCCATAATCAACGCGCCACCTGCGTTCAAAGAGTGCAAACCAGAGAATGCCGCATGCTAAGAGGCCACGGAGGAGCAATATTCCATCCCAAAGACCTGTTTTTCGAGCATACTCCTCCACCATAGTTGCCCTCTGTTTCAATACCTCCTTGGAAGATATGAAGTCGCAGAGCGCACTGTGCAGGGTTCCGTGACGTTCTATATCGCGGAAGGTGAACCCGGGAAGGTGACCATCCATCACATCTTTTACAATCAATGATGTCAAGCGTTGACGAGCGAAGGAGGCGCGTAATATACGAATGCGCGGGAACGATCCGGAAATGTTGTGATCGTATTGTATTATATCGGGAAGGTCGTGCGAAAGAGAAAGTACGCGACCTTTCAGCAACCCGAGGACATGTTGAGCAATTGTCCATCTTTCTGGGTATCCTTCGACATGCCGTTTGGGGCCAACAGTGTATGCCAGCTGGAACCGGGGATGGAGGACCTCGTCGCTCTCGTCAAAGATATCTCGAGCATAACAATCAATCCATTTCTGAAAGTTTAACCACGCGTGACTTGCTTTCCCATCGAGCTGCACCTCGACAGAAGATAACTTGAGCAATAATACATGTTCAGGCTGGACCAACAGAACTCCACGTTTGCGTACGCATTCGGACAGTAGCGCCCGGGGATTGATTATGCGGTGTTTAGAGTGTCCGCAAATGGATGAACGGGAGAAGGGTAGGTGGTATATGGGTCTATTAACAAGCCCACCGAGGCGGTCTGCCAGCACTCGGAACATTTGGAGTGTTAACACTTTTGGGACGATGACCCGGACTAGCTGATTGCCGTCTGCGAGAGTGGCAGCGGATATAGGTAGGATGACAGATGATTTTCCCTCCCCCATGTTCACTTGCATGACGGTATTCCGTCCGGACGGCGGAGAGACCATTTTCAACGCAACATCTACTTGGGCTTCGCGGATAAGGAAGTTTCCTTGCAGCTGGGAAGAAATGAGATACGGCAGCTCAGAATAATCAGGACTAGCAGCGCACCTGGATCAATAGCCAGTCTGGATAATCTTCGGCCCTCCGCACATCCAATCCCTGGTTTAATTCTTTACGAAAATCATCTTCGAGGCTGCCAAGTGAAAACCGAAGTAATCTCCGAGAACGTTGCAGTTCTGCAAGCAGATGCCCCAGAGATATTAGACATTTCCTCCAGCTGTCCGGAAGCTTGATTGATGACGTGGATGCAAGACATTGAAAGAGGAGATACGGTGTAATCCTCGGCCATTGGCCGGACCGATGAAGAACCTGCTCAAGTGGGTTGTCCGTCGGACCCAGTGCCTTCCTCAGCTCGGTCAGGCCGTTCGTGTAGCTGATTCGACACTGCACGCAATGTTTCTTGAGATCTTCGATGGAGGGTCGCACATGAGTCACGTGGGGTGATTCGCGTACATGTTGCGCACTGTCATGAAGGGATGATATATATCCTTGTTGAAATGAGGTATTACTTTGAAGGGAATCGAACAGTCGATTCAGTCCAAAAGTACAGGAACTGGGCGCGAACCTGTTACCGTCTGAATTGCAGTGGCGCAATAGTATTGGAGGCGGCAGAATCGTTGGCGGGGTGCGGGTACAGAGTAATTGACCTAGCGTGATGTCTTGCCATGGAATATAACAATGAGGGAGAAAGGGTAGATGCGTTGGCCGTGGAATACAAGGCAGGTGCCTTAGTGTGGATGAAGGCTGGATTGAACTCGAGCTCTTAGTTCTGAGCTTAGTAAGGCGACGTGTCAGGTGCTGTTTGAGTTTGACGTTGTGATAATGAGGGGAAAAGAGTGTTTTGAGTTTAATATTTAGCTCTTTCACGGCGTTTAGATCGGTTTCATCCCCAAGTGAGATCACCGCCGAAAAGAGTGCGTTCAGTCGTTTCGCATGACGGAGAATATCATTGTTTGAGACTAACAGCGCAACTGTTCCAGTTGATAACCAAGTCTCGGTAAGTCTTTCTACCGCGTGATCCCTGGCGGCCTGCTTAATGTGTACGGCGGAAAAGTGCCTTATTATAGCATCATCAGAAGGACGATATCCTTCTGAAGGTTGGCATTGTTCATAACGGCGGAGGTTCTTCAGAAGTTGCTTCACAATAGCCACAAGAATCGAAAGGAAGTGTGGCTGAGGATCTTGCCTGCTGAAAACAATCGCGGGAAATAAAAATAAAAGTCGAAATTGCTGCCGCGCTTCCGAGATTTGTTGTAGAAACGCCGATATTTCAGCAATTGATGGTAGTAGAGTGTCCAAGCTTGAATTCGGTCCATCCTGAACTAGTGGAGATTGGCTTTTTTTTTGAAAAAAGCTATCCACTTGTGCGACCGAAGGCGGGACATATTCGCAATTCACCCATACCCTTTCCGGTGTGGACCAAGTTTTCACAAGCTGGGCATGTGCTTTCACCTCATCTTCGGTATCGATGAGCCAATGGTAGACAGCAAGCGACAGAATGCTCGCAAGATCTTCACGCTCCGAACACTGAAATTTTGGAGGTGGAACGACTCTACGCTCAGTGTCACTGGGCTCCCAGAACATGAATTTCTGGGATTTAACGTCGGTTGGTGTGGGTATCCGAATCTCTTCTAAAACTTCAAGTGGAAACAAGTAGGCAGTCCGCAGAGCATAGATCGATGTCTGAGTTGATTGATGTAGCTTATCAAGGCCGAGCTTGGCCTCATGAAGAAGGTCTGAAAGTTCCCGGTAATAAAACAGATTGTTCTTTTCCCAAATGAGGCTCCAAATCTCTAGCATGGAAAACTTGATCTGAGCATAGAAGTCGTCGTTAACTGTGGATAAGAATTTCATTGCCAGCTTGCAAATGTCAAACTCCATGAATGATCGGCACCCGGCCGACCGTAGGAGAGACAGTGCCTCTTCAACACCTGTCTTGCCTGTCAGCGGATCAGGCATCCAGTCAACGCTTGTCTCGGCATGCAAGCAGGCAAGATGTAGTTTGCTTTCCCAACTGGTGTGACCTGTTAAGCAACCTAGCTCATCATCCAGACGATAAATGTAGTATGCGATCGGTCGTGTATCGGGGGCGATTCTGGTCTGAACGTGATGGTTATGTTGTTTGCGAGAGAACTGTCCCACCGGTACAATGACACATCTAGGGGCGGATTCGGCCTTGATATTCGACCGGAGAACCAGCTTGTTCACTAATCCGAAGAATGTCCCGATACATTGATCCAAGTCACATACCATGTTCTCGATGTCATGGGACTCGAGCTCCCCATCCTGATTGACGAAAAATGACAGACCATAGAGGGGCAAATTGACGGAGATACGTAGAGTTGGTGGGGATTGTGCAGCGTCGATAGGGCACATAGTGATTATTAGATTTTCAGGAACATCGAGGCCCTGCAATAGACGGGAAACCATCCCCCATGCTGTGCTTCGTATATCCACCAACCATTCGAAACCTTTACACATGCGATAATTCCCAGATTCAGAGCTAATCCTCCAATCCTCCCTGGATGGCTCCCAGACCCTTTTGAGAGGACGAACTTCAATGATGGAAGTGGACAGATTCAACCAGTGAACGTGGCCATTGATACAAGGTGTCGGGATGTCGCCTGCCAACTTTTCCCCCGGTAACGCTTTCAGGATGACATCATCATTATCTTTGTGTTGCGCTAGAATCACTAGACCACTCCCCTGCATCGAAAAGTGCACCTGCTGATGTCTCAACTCACTTATAATTTAATTTTACTGGATTTTATTGCTTACTCGGTGCTCGGAGATCATGGCCAAGGTGGAAAAATCCATCCCAAGGAGGTCAGATGCCACGACAAGAAAACATTGCTGCAAGTAATCATTGATGGTTATTCGTAGCTAGATCATAATGGATACTTACATCACCAAAGATTCGTCTGTACATTGGTTGTTCTCTGATCTCTCGCGGCAAACCATCAATTGATTTGCCATCCACCAGGAGTGAACCATCGAGCAAGTTTAGATGTACTGTTTGTGACCGCCTACATTTTGTAGCTGCAGTTCGACTAGTAATCCAGCGCGAGTTCGGGTATGGCAATGTATGCCACCCAGAGGGGTCTGGGCGAAAGCTGGAACAAATGTTGCGAATTGCAATGTCAATACCTCGGTTAGACCAATCAGCTAGGATACTTTCCCTGAGTACCTTCTCGATAACAAGAGAGAGACGTTTATCTCGTTCGAGGAACAGTCGTGAATGCTCGGGGATGCCTAACAGATGGGAATTATTTGGGCTCTGTGATATTTTGAAACCAGGAAATGGACATACTTGAGAAATCGACAGGGTAGTATACACGAATCAAAATAGCACATGTAAGGAGAGCTTCGACACCCTCTACAGTGCAAAGGATTTTGGAAACTAAATTAGGGCCGACATTGAGCGTGCTTCGACAAATAGCAGCCATGTCCAGCAAGGGATTAATCCATTCTGTGCTTGCAGGTGCCATCATCAAGTTATAAGACAGTTCCTGAACCAATTTGAAGGTTTCCTTGAGGACACGATGAAGAACTTGAATAGTTCGCTCAGAAACATCTTCACATGGACTCGAGGGGAGTAAACGAGTAAGCAATAAAGATACGATTCCCATTTTGTTCTTATCAAACAAGTGCGCTCCCATATCTGCAAGCAAGTTCTCGAGCTCATCTAGAAGGGCAAAGCAAAAAGACGATTCTTGAAGTTCTTGATGCCATGCCCACTCTGCGGTGTCTTGCTCAAGAGGTCCAACCTGTAAAGAGGCCTGAGCGAGAAGGAGATAAACATCGTGACGACTAAAGTTTAGAGCTCTGCTCCGCAGTGCCTGCAGGATATTGATCCACTGAAGTGAACCTCCACTCCGCAAGTGCCCGAAGGCAATAAATTCGTGCAGGGGAAGATCATCGGGACACAGGGCTTGAATGGCCAAGACATGATTGGAATTGTGGGACGCCACACTTATGAGCTCATGTAGCGTGCGACTTGATGAAAGTTGGAAGCTGAAGTAATCGTCCATTTTGTTATTCATAGTGTCATACTGAGTGCGATCATCTTTTAAGATGCTTGAAAGTGATTTGTGTGGCCGGTGACCCTTTGGAGAAAAAGAAGAAAGATAAACGCGACTAGTGATTGGTGACACCCAGTGGCTCAGAAGGTATGGTTGTAAACGTGCAAGATCTGCAAGTGATGTTTTTTTGTCCCTGTCTTCGGGTTCAACGATATATTCAGGAAAGAGGAACCAATCTCTCAGACGGGCAGTATATGACCTCCAAATATGAAGTGATTGGGGGCACTTCAATTCGAAAACAACGATCTCGGATTCTGGGGGAATCGTGGGTCCATATTCCTCAAGGTTCCGAAGAGTATCTATCGCGTGTTCGTCATCTGGAGAGTAGACATAATAACGAACAGGAAACATTCTTTTAGTGAATTCATCCGAAAACACGGATTTACCTAAAATGGATTGGGAATGGCGAGCAGAAAGATATTGATACGCATGGCGAAGACGGTGAAGATCCATCAGTTTACGAAGGAGTGGCCTGTGCAGTAACTTGATTGGAATCTCAGGAGAGAAATCAGCAAGGATAGGAACAGCCGAGGTAGCCAGCTTGTCAAGTGCGACCCATAACTCGATCAGTGTCAAAAACATGATGGAAATATATTCCGGATTTTGACCATATGTAGCATGCGCACATGACAGATATTTATCCATTAAGATTGCAAGCCGGATGCACGCCTGGTCTATATCCGTGACGTGAGTAACCCAGTCTCCGATTCCTTGCTCAACCGCCTGTTCGACGTCATAGAGGGTGGTGTAAGGGTCAGCACGGTAAGCTTCCTCAAAAAATGACCCATCGGAGGAGAGGAAATTGTTAAGCGTGCCACGGGGAAGGTGTTCGGGGTGGAAGGAGGAAGGGGGGGAGTTTGACTTGGGCTTCTTAAGAGAGTCACAAATGTAACTTTTGCTCCGCAAAAGCGAGAGTTGGGTGTTTTCAACAAGATAGAGCTGCGAGGGTTCCCAGAACAGATGTAGGTTTTGATCAGTCTCTATTTCTTTCCACCTTGCTTCGAGAGTTTCTCGAACAGAAGTAGTAGTCTTCATCACCATGTCACTGAGCCAATCAGGAGCAGATGATTTGAACTTCCAAAAACGTCGGAGAAGTTTGGCTGATATTGCGTGCAACATATCACTGGGAAGGTTTGCGTCGATAGCGTCTTTCGCAAGGTTGGACATGATGCGCAACATGAACTCTTTGTAATGACTACGTCCAACACCTTCACGGAGGCATGACCGGACCACGACCTTGATCAGAAGCCAAAGCAGCGATCGATTCCAGTATTGAAGTTTGTAATGAGAACGGACAGGTTCCGTGATACAGGGAACCTCAGTACTGCGACCAACACTTCGTAAGATGCAGGTAAGCAGCCTACTAAACTCCGTGGCGATGCCATCTGAAAAGATTCGCTGGTCCCGGAATCCGTCCAGGCAAAGCAGAAAGTTTGACAGTTCGGATTGAAAGTGTTGATTACAGAAAACTTGGTCTGGGATCTCAATAGCCCACTCATTACATGAGCCCTTGAACTCCGAGCGCGAGTCTTGAGGAGCTTGAAAGGCTTCGTATAGGGTATAACCGTCTTGCTTCGTGAAGATAACGCCAGCGTTTTGAGATCGGTTTACAAATACAAGAACATCTACGAATTGTCAACAATGGTCCTGAAGAGAAATCGTGAGTATACTTCTTGTTTGCATCCCCTGCAGCTGGGAGAGGACAAGCTCTATGGAAGCGCCCGCGGGCTGGAGAAAGGCTTGCAAGTTGTCCAACATCTTTGTGGTATAGCGCCATTGAGGCTTGAGGGAGTCTTCTAATGTTTCACAGTACGCATGAGCAGTAGCGCACACTGCACGAACGAGCGAGTCGTCGTACTCCACAGGATGGTCTGGTAGAGCGTATCCGCGGTAGGCAGGAAGGAAAACGTGACCAATGGCATACTCCAGTTGATTGGAAGACCTCCAGCACACTCGCTCGGGAGGCCTAGGACCAGGGTTCATGTTAGATATTGTAGTTGCTATTCGGTTCAGCAAAGTCGTGGTCCCACGTCACCCTGCAAGGCACTAATAGCAGTGTGACACGGCAAGGACGTGATATCTCGCAAGCCGCAACTTCAATCAGCCAGGCGTTGACAATGAACTGTTAGTCGAGTGTAGGAATATATGTCGGGTGCACGTTGTTAGCAATGGGTATACTGCAAGGTAATTTCTGTAACGAGGAGTCAACGTTTCTTCCCACTTTGGACCGATCATTTGCTGGCTGGCAGTTGACGTGATGGATTACCACCATCTGATGGGTCTCCCGTACTGGAAAATGTCCTGCTCATTTATGCTAGCTGCGGTGCATTAAAGGTTTGCCATTAGTTTCAAGACTCGTTCTAACGATAATGTCCTCAGAGTATGATATCATCTTCGCTGGAGGTATGGCCCGTCCACCTTCATCGCTCGCATCTATTTTTCACAGCCAGCACCAGGTGGAACGACCGCATGCGTCACTGCAGGGCGGCTAATCGCATCGAACCCATCGCTTAAGATTCTAGTCGTCGAGAGCGGCAAGCATTCGCGCGACGTCCCCAACCACGTCCAGCCTTGCCGATTCGTCGAGCATCTTGCGCCGAACAGCACCACTCTCACTCCCTACACATCTAAACCGAGTCGCTTTTTGGACGGACGTTCGGCAGTGGTGAAGAGTGGCCACGTTGTCGGGGGCGGGTCTGCGGTAAACTGTAAGTAGTTGACTATTTCCCTTCGTTCAGTCTCGCGCGTCTCATCTTGGTATTATGTATAGTCATGGTTTACGCCCGTGGTGCCAAATCTGACTATGACGATTGGGCAAGTATCGGCAACGAAGGATGGGCCTTCGATGAGCTTCTCCTACTGATCAAAAAGGTACGTAAGCGCGTCGGCATGTTACAAAGACATTCCTTTACGAGATCCTGTATGTAGTTGGAAACATACACGCCGATACCAGACCGTTCTACGCATGGATACAAAGGGCCTATCCAAATTTCCGCTGGGCTCGATCTTGGTATTGGAGCCCAATTCTTGGGCGTGGCGCAGAAATATGATCCGAAGCGCCCACGGGTCGACGACAACAATGATTTCAAGACTGCCAATGGATGCAGTGTGCGTTTCCCAATCTAGTTAGGATTCATGTTTACCGATTTCCTTCCATCAGCCCATTTACAAGTATGTATCCGAGCGAATGCAGTGACTGCCGTTTATCATAAATCACTTCTTTTAGATATGTTGACTCTGTAAGCGGAAGACGTTCTGATGCAGCTTCCCGATACCTATATCCACATTCCGACAACCCGAACTTAGAGATTCTAGTCGAGACACGCGTTAAGCGCATTATAATCGAGTAAGCTAGTCATGGTACTTGTGTACGTAGATGGATCTATACTAACGTGATAATAGCGACGGTCGTGCGATTGGCATCGAGCATGCAGCCAATGGGTGTAGTGGGCCCATCGCTATTGCCACGGCCAAGAAATTGGTCATCATTTCTGCCGGCGCATTCGGCTCCCCGAGCATTCTAGAACGATCGGGTATCGGTTCGCCATCTATCCTTCGGAGACACGATATACCAGTCGTTGTCGATTTGCCCGGTGTTGGGGAAAACTACCAGGGTACGTTCGTTAACTCGAGACAGTATAATCCCAGTCAGAGTGAGATTATTCTTCAGACCACACCTGCTCATTTGCAGTATTTTATGCACATGACGAGCAGAACACTATGGATGATGTTTGGACAGATCCCGGTACAACCGAAAGTGGGTCATTGGCATCAGTCACAAGGCTGTGTCATTTTAAATTCCTTGCAGCCTATATGAATGAGTGGAAGGACACGGGTAAAGGCAAGATTGCGACAAAGTTTGTTGATACCTTTATGTTGCAAAATTGTGCTAAAATATGATATTTTTTTCACAGCGGGTTCGAGGCCCTTGGAAAATTTCGCCCAGTAGATAAAGAATTGGAAACCTTGGGGTCTGGTTTCAACTCGAGATGGGTGTCGTTCTTTGAAAACCGACCCGACAAGTCTATCGCTCAGCTTGCAGCAGTAGCCGGGTATGGCCTGATACCCTTTGTCGAGTTGATCACATCAATCAATTTTTACTAGTAAACCAATACCAGTACCCAACTCGCCCTGGAAATTCATCAGTATGGCCTACTTCACAGTGAGAAATTGATCCCAACTTTTCTTGTTTGAGCTCACACACAGGAATTCAAGCTGTACCCCGAGTCCGTCGGGAGTGTTCATATTAGTGATGGCCAGGATGCAAATGCACCACTGGACTTTGATGCCGGTTTTTTGTCCAAGTATGTTCGTTGGCCACATCTCCCGCCGTGTGCTTTCTCGTTCACATGAAATGACTAGACCAAGCGACTTGCTTGTGCTCAACTGGATATATAAAAGAGCACGTGAATTTGGCAGACGTCTGCCCTCGTACCGGGGCGAGAATGCGAACTTTCATCCGAAGTTCCCGGTGGGCAGCCCTGCTGCAGTGAAAGAGAGGGATACTCCTGCATCGGCCGATGCGCCAGACATTGTATACTCGGATGCAGACGACGAGGCGATCTCTAAGCATCATCGTGACAGGGGTAAGTGCTCACTTCTGGCCACTTGCATTTTCATCGCTGAGGCTCACTCTGTGGCGACGTGTAGCATCCACTGGCTGGCACTCGGTGAGTTCTTTGTTGGCTGGTCTTGGTCGTTGTATGCGATCGCTGATGTATCTCGATAGCTCGGGACCTGTGCTATGAAACCCAGAGACCAAGGCGGCGTGATCGACGCGAGGCTGAATGTATATGGCGTCACAGCGCTCAAGGTTGCAGGTAAGTGAAAAGTTAACCTGGACGCGAATTTGCCTGACGAAGTGCACACTAGACTTGTCTATTTGTCCGTCCAACGTCGGAAACGTACGTCGTCCATTTCTACACGCCCGGTGTCAGCCATGACATATATTTTCTAGAACACAAACTTTACAGCGTTGTTGATTGGAGAGAAGGCGGCCGAGATTATTGCGCAGGACTTGGGCCTCGCGCTCGATTGAAAACGGGAGACATCCAGACGTCTCGCAATACGTTTTTCGATCTATTGTATCCTTGTACGATTTCAGGTGACGTGGCGAATGTATTAACTTCTTGGCAAGGTCTCTGGCACCTCTGTAATCCCGTTTGGAGGTCGAGGACTAAGGTTTCGATTTCTTCCTCCGGGCCAGCATGGGTGGGCACGAACCCGGATGTTATTTGATGAGCTGTTCGACATACTTCCTCGTCATGTGTGGTCATGAAGTGAAGCGATAAGGAGAGAGTAAGGTGTGTCTGCAGTATGGACCAAGAGCCACCGCGACGCCATTTCTATCGGTCTCTTTGACGTGAACGAATTCCTGAGTCGCCAGCATTAATGTCATGGTGCACCGCACAAACATATTAGTCTGAAAAAGTCGAGCACGACAGAGGCACAGGCGGCAGACGTGTCCTCGCACGGACAGCATTACTTCCCAAAGCCAAACACAAAGCCGGGCACGTCGCCGATGAAGGCCAGTGCACGCTCAAAAACCTCTCTCGAGTAAACGTCTTTGGGTTCGTTCCGGGACATCGCCCTGAGTGAATTATTTAACTATAAAAAATTTCCAATACAAGCCAAATATTTTCAATGATGGTCGTGCCCGTCGATCAAATCGTGGGAGCATCTCGACGACATCACTACGCGTGCTGAGTGGTGAAAGGGGCTTGTTAAGCAACTCGATAAATCTAGCCCCTTCACCATCCGCCATGCTTTGATTGACTGGATTACGGACCACGGGGACTGCAGGTTCATTGCAACCCGTATGCAATGAAACTGGAGCTCATGTGTGGGAGTATAGCCCCTTGAGCAATGACAGCGAACGTCCAACCTTGAACATGGAGAGAGAGAATGTCTTATCTACATTGATGAGAACGGGGTCGCGTTGGACTTGGGATAAAAAGGGATAGAGTGGGCACCAAAAGCCACGAGGCGTCTACGATTGTCCGTAAGAACGTGGTTACAGAGCAATGTTGCGTATCCCAAGCAAACTGTAAAGATGAGTGGCGAAAGGGACTCGCTACACCCCCCAATAAAACTAACGTACTAGCTGTACTTGTATGGTCGTTGCGACGAGGCGAGAGCCGAGTAAGCACAGAATACTATAGGCGCCCATGGCAGGAATTGTCCATAATAAGAAAAAAAGAAAACATTGTTACATAGCAACATTGCGCACCTCAGTAAGCCGACATACTTTTTCCTACGCCATGAAATCGATAGAGCCTGCGAGCGTGTACCAGTTGTAAGAGCGTTGATACTGTACTGACAGTTTGCAAGCCGGTACGATGACGTTCGACATGGTTGGTGGAGATGCGTCGCACTCCATCCTGACGGGATGCATTTGCTGGGCGGGTGCTTGACCGGAATTCACAAATGGAAGCTTGCTGGCAGTAAAGAAGTGAGAAAGCAAATGGAAATGGTCGTGGTCGCCATTTCGGTGGAGGGATCTCACTGGATGGGTGATCTGCGGGACAAAGAGGGGGAAATTGTATGGGATGGAGAATTGCAAAAAAAGGTCATCAAGGTGGAGGACGAAAAGTGGGTGTAGGCGTCACCGGATTCGATAACATTTGTGACTGATGCCCGCCAGGCAGCAAGCATTCCGGGAGCCAGACTCGTCGGTCCAATTGAACGCAATAGCGATGTCAATGGTGTCAGATTCTCTCCAAACGGCTTTCGATTCACAGCTGCCTGCTCCATCCGCGTCTTTGGCTCTCGTACCGTCAACCAGCTCTTTGACATCGAGACCACTATTCCATTCGCCTTACCTGCCACGCCCATCTTATGGTCAGACGACGGGCAGAAAATCTTTTCTGCATCGAAAGACGGCAAAATCGGATGCTACGATGCATTCACTGGCTCCCGAAATGCCGATTCCGGCAGCTACTCCATCGCTCTAGCTGTCAATGGCAATTTTCTTTCGATCTTTTTCAGTGGTTCTATCTTATTTCTCGACACGTCAACGCTCGCTCGCATTACACCAGTTATCGAAGGCGAAGATATATGTACAGTCAATCGCACTGTCTCCAAATAGCAGCTATCTTGCGAGCGGGTGACTCGACGGAAATATCTTCCTCCATAATCTCAGCACTATCCTTCCCAGTTCATATGGCCCATTCAGGCAATTATCTGAAGTTTTCGCATTCCTGTGCTGACGCGTTACGCTTTACGAAAAGGAGCAAGACGAATAACCCTCGGTAAACCACGATCCTGTATCCAGCCCGTACGGATCTGGAATCCATGCGGAAGATGTCAGTGGCAATCACCTCGATGTTCTGTTTGTCCGCTTCCGTATTGGAGCATCATCTCAGACTTGTATAGGACGAGGCGCTGATGAGTATGTCCAGGGATCAATTTAATTTCGACGAGATCGGACGTGTCCGTGCTCATCCACTTCCGTTCTGACACCTCCCAAGGCACCTTCGTCGCCCTCTTCGGAACACCTTCACGACGCCAAGACAACACGACCTGGCTCATCCCATGTCAGAATAGAGCTATCGCAAGTCCCTTCCAATATCGGACCCACGGTGACGCTGCTACATCCTGAGGAAAATCAACCCGAATCGACCCAACGGAAAATGTTACAGGAGTGGTTACGAACAAAGATGAAGAAAACAAGAAAATTTCGGGCTTCGCCGGACGACTCTCGATCCCCAACCGGACCCCAGATCATCGACGAGAGTGAATAAGGGCCAATCGACGACGGCACCAGTTCAGCCAAAACGTGTGAGCAACCTCTCTTTGGCATAAATTTATATGCGGTGTCTGACGAATGACCATAGCCTGCGAATTTATCGTTTCTCGCTGTTGTGCGTTTGTACTCATCACGCATTTGATAGAGTACGAAATTCAAGCCCAAGCCGGTTACCAAGTCGCAAACCAAGGCGGCCCAACCTACTTCCACTCATCCGGATAACGATACCACCACCAATGGACAGACCCCTGCGGATCCAAACACAGCGTACTCCGTACGTCTTTTCTACTTCTGATATCATAACTCACATATCGTTAGGTACAACAAACAAACGGTGTGCAACTCGCCACTGGAAATGTTGGCGTGGTGGTACGTACTTGTTTCCTCAGTACAATGTTTGGCTTATGGTAGATTGATCTAGCAAATGACGAGCGATACGTTTCTTATGGTCAGAATGCCCAGATGGACGGTTCGTTTCCGCTCGCGGGGACACATTTATTCGACGAGATATTGGCGTGGACGAGATTTGCGCTTTGAACGAGGTTGATGGGCATGTGTTGTGTCCTGAAGCGTCAAGTGGAACGAATTTTGCGAACAATGTAGAGCAGGTCGTTGAGTTGAGCGGGATCGAGTGAACAAGTAATCGCAAGGAATGATGGAAATACGTATGCTATAATCAATCGTACCCGAACGAGCTTCTGGCTGGGTTAAATATGACGCTCCTCTGCAATCAACTTCGAGTCGATCGCCTTCGAGCCATTCACGTCCTAAACCCGACCCAGTGTCTGTTCCTGCTCGTGGGGTACGGAACCAAGCAGGGAATCTTATGGAATTTTTATTAGTAGGTTTGGGCGTAAAACGAGAATGCTGATCAGTCACAACAAATTTTTGCTGATTTGGGACAGATTCTAATGGCAAATTAAATTTCAAGTTTGGAGGAAAATGCCTAATTTTGGTTAACATTTGAAATATAACTCCGTTTTTAGACATATAATATAGGTTTCTATTTCATGCATGTGATTGGCATTTAGCTCACCATTGAAACCCATTCCACATCTGCGGAGATTTGTTGTGGGCGTAGTCACGCGTCTTGCCTCGGCCCCTCAAAATATGGTGACCATTGTCTGTCTTGCGTTTGGGTTGCGAAACAACACCAAGCGTGCTGGTCTCAATTGTCCACGTCCATATTTTCCACAGCGACGCGTCAAGTCCATGTTGTGGTATCAATTCACGCGTATAAGAGTAGCCAAATGTCAGAATCCTCGATACCCACATCCGATATGTCCTCTCTAACAGACCCGAGCAGTTCTTCTCTGAGACTTCACAGTAATTGTTTTACTCCTACTTTGCAAAGCAGGCCGCAAGCAGAAAGTTCAGATACAACCAGTGAGAACATCAGCTCAGTCGGTGTGATGTGAGTGCTGCATCTTTTTCGTTTTCCATCGACTTACATAAAGTCTTGCTCGCAGACCATCCGAAATTCGTCTACGGATCGCCCGTAACGTCGAAATTGCCCAAGAATGTTCTCTTGAACAAGGAATTCCTCGTAGCTTGTAGCAGCAAGGCGCTAGAGTCGTTCGACGAAGCCCGCAAGACGTGCTTGTTCCAAGAGTGTCTCAGGAAGGTACTTCCTATTTGCAACGGCATCGCGCAGGTCAAAAATGGGGAAAGGGAAGTGAAATCGTCCAAGATCAAGGAACACCTCGCAGAATAGTACGCATTAGCGATTTTGACGTCGTGATTAACTCTAATCGACGAATGTGTAGCGCTGATGCATACCTCGAGCGCAAGACGAAATTGTGCTCTCTTTTCACAACTGCAGCCAACGTGGCGCTATTGTTCCTCCGAGAGCTTGACGTTGAAGACATTCGGAAGCCCGCTACCAACGACGATGAAATCTGCTTTCAGGTGCATGATCCATGTACGCCAACGCAATCCCACCGAAGGCGAGTTTCTCAGTGTGACCCGGACGTGGTAGTCGTATCCTTGAAAGATGCCAAGACAATCATCGGTGATTCGAACGAGTCGAATGAAGAGAAAACCTTGATTGAAAAAGAAACGGAATTTCCAGAGAAAGCACTCGGCTGGCGCGGTGTCCGCGCCTTTGTAGAACTCGAGAGATCGACGGAAAAGACGGAATACCCTCCAAAATTATATACTCTGCATGAATATACCCCGCCAGGAGGATACGAATACCTCCAAATGAACGCTACGACTGAAGAATCTGACCAGAATGCAGTTTCCGCGTCGGATAACACCAACCTTCCACCGCGTCATTCCAAAGACTTCGAAAATCGTAAGCCTCATTTAATATATCTGATTCGTAATATTATTCTTGTATGCTTGTTCTAGCTCGATCGCCTGTTCATCAAAAAGTGAAAGCCACGGAAAGGACCTCTGGCTCTCAAGCAGACACCGAACCTCGTATGTCTTGTTCGATATATTTAGTTCATAGTGATGAGTAATTGTTGTATCAGCTCGAATGCTCTCTCGTCAAAAATCGGGAGCCACGGCGAGCAATCCGACCAGTCTTAAAAGGACCTTCGATCATGTTGATTCAGATATACCTGAGTCTCAAACAAAACGCCGAAAGCGAGAGCTCGAGAAAAAAAGCCATGCTGTTTTCGTCCAGGGTGGTTACTATGCGGCGGAAATGTTTGCGGCCTATACTGGTCGCCTACATGTATTGGGTTTTATTGTCGTCGGTGGGCATTGTCCTTGATTAGGATCATCTACGCATTCACTTACGTACACTACCATAGGCGACGTCCTCCACATTTGGTGGTATGACCGACAAGGTACTATTCAATGCTCTGGATTAAATTTCATCCAAGATCTTCCACGGTATCTGATCCTTCTTTTCGTGATACAACGCTTCGATGGTCGAAACTGGGGTTTGAATCCAGTCGTTGATCCAGAATTTAGACGCCGGGAATCTTACGAGACGACTATCACCGACGACGCGGGGAAGGAGATGAATGCCAGACTTTTACTTTCAGATAAAGAACGGATCACACACTTTGGACTAAATGGCCGGGCAACCAACCTGTTCCCTGTGGAGTGTAAGGACCTCTCCGAGAATAAGGGTCTCTCCGGGAGCATGGATCTTGTCGTAAAGATTTTCTGGGGTGAGGTTTCGCGCACGAGCGAGCCCGACATCCTAAAGAAAGTGATTGAAATTGGGGAAACCGAGCCTGACGTACGAGGACACGTTCCCAGGTTGCTGTGGTACAAGGCATACGATGATATGTCCACTGCGAAGGTTCGGGAACGTCTTGGCCTCAAGACCGAAGGAGCTCGTGTGCTATACATGGTTATCTTTCAAAAGTTGAGTCCAATCACCGAACTCTCCGGGAATGATTTTTTGCGCGCCTGGTGGGAAATGGTCAAGTGTAAGTCAATTCTGTTTCATGACTTGGCCCAGTTTTTTTCACGCTTATACCAAGGCCACCTCGCCCTCTGGGAGAAAGGCGTTCATCACCGAGACATCAGCGCAGCAAATCTGATGTACTGTAAAGACGAGAGCGGAAAAATCATGGGTATCCTCAACGATTTTGACTTGGCGTTGGTCAAGGGGATGACTACCGAAAGCGAACCGACTGGAACGATTCCCTTCATCGCGAGGGGACTCGTTACCGATGCGGCTCTTCGAGGCGAAATAAAACATTCGTACGAACACGACGCGGAATCGTTCATATGGGTCCTAGTCTGGATCACCCTCCGGTACGATAATGGCCAGCTTCGCGATAGAGATCGACCTTTGGACGAGTGGTTGGCCGCAGATGCCATTTGGTGCAGAGAGAAACAAAACGATTTTTTGGCCCGGCATTTGGGGAACTACAAACCAGGCGCAGGTCATCAGCGGAATTGGGAGTTGGCCCAATTGTGTTTGGATAAACTGAGCGAGAGAGCATTTGGCCGGAGATTTGGCAAGAAAGTTGGCAGCGAACTCGATTATGAACCTGGCGATAGACTTCGTCAACTCGATGAACCGGATTACGAAGCGAGCGAAGGAAAGGGCTACCAAAGTTGGGTTTCGATTCAACCCTTGGACGCCGATACAGCATTTCGAACACTTCTGGAGCGCCCGCTCGCCCGATACCTACGGGGGAGAACCTAGTCGGACAGGATCAGTCATCTTCAGGGATATCCATGTATGAGATTGATTTGTAACCAGTAAAGAGAAAATGTCTTGTATAAAAGTACGCGGTTTTCACGAAGCCTGAGTAATGAGCCCGGCGTTGTCTTCGAACCCCTCTGCACAACCGCACCTTGACAAGGCACCTCGGATCTTTGCGCCCCAAGCAAGCTCTTTTATCCAACCGTGAATGCAAGCGCGTCGTGTCGGATCATCTCATTACTGCTCAACTGCTATAACGTCGCACCTGGCCGAATCGTACTACTGTTGATACGTATGATCGATGACGTCTAGTTTTTTGTTCTGTATTGTGTATTTGCTTTCGGATTTGTTACAATCGGATGCAGTTCGATTACCAATCGCCAACTACATAAGTTGGATATTTATCGGGTCAACGGCGGTGAGTTTGTGCTGATGCTTTTTGGACTAGTAGGATTTCTCTAGTTAGACTCTCACGGATGGCTGAGAGTGTGACGAAGATGCAGAACTATCTTGTACAACGGAGGTAAGAGAATCATGAGTAGATGCCGCCCATGTCATGTTCCCGAAGTCTTTTTCTGTCAGCTGCTGACCCTGAAGAATTCTACCCATGTGTGACTCAGAAAATGGTAGACCTCTCCTTCGAATGGCAAGTATCTTCGTTACTGATGGCAGTGGCGAATTTGTGAATGTATTTTTCATTTCTTCAATAAGGGCACCCGAGGTGGCTGGTTTGTGCCGGACAGCAGCACCCAAACTTTTTGTGACGTCCAAGTTTTGTATTCCAAGAAGACGGCATAAGCGGAGGTATGAATCATAGTCTCTGAGATAGAGCTGTCCGGAAAACAGGTTTAGCTGATCGATGAGATCCCAAGGCGGGATCCAATCGTCTGGAAGTGGAGGAATGGAGTAGAACATGAGATCGTCTGTAGGTCTCATGCTCTCGGATGTGCGAGGTGTATACACGTGGAGGTGGACATGCTTGCTAGCTCTGATTTCCGGCATTAAATAATCGGCTTCAAAGGGACTCAAAAGTACCAGTATTCGATTTCGATGCATTTTGCCTGAGAGGACCCATTGAACAGAGCGAAGATATCGATCCATCTTCCCTTCATATAAATCACGCTCGATTGTCTTGCAGAAGTCGGAGGTCGCCAGCACGAACGGACACCAGATATGTGCCTTTGTGACAGAGTACTCTTTCAAAGTGGTGAAAGCGGGCTGAAAAGCGGTTCGGAAAGTGTGCCACGGAGAGATGACCCCAGTTTTAACGAAGGAAACAACATCCGGATGAAGGGAATGTTCTGCTGCAATTGCATTGGATAGCAACAATTCTGGCTCTCGTTCTCGCTCGACCTCACGGTTGACCTCTCTTTCTTGTTCCTCGTCTATCTGTGCTTGTATAGTGTCTGCAGCACCAAGTTCTATGCATCGCTGCTGGATGTCCGAATGGCCGTCCAGGATAGAGGTAGGTCCAGGTCGAAATGGCATATAGAGATCGGCCAGTGATTTGAGCTCCGGTTGAAGCCACGCGCCCGACAAGTTCTTTCGTGCCCGCTTGTCTCCTCGCAAAAAGTTCGCGTCGGATGAAGCATAGAAGCGAGACCAGGCATCGTATCTAGAGTTGTGGTTGATACCCTGTAGTGCCCAATATGGTGCCCGTTGTTGAATATCTATCCAAGTCTCGTGTATTGTCCAGCGTAGGACATCGGTTATAGTTACGGGGTCATTTTGATCTTCTTTAGCCTTGGTGGCACGAATGCTCCGATCAACTTCAACCGGTGCAAAAAACACAACGGAGTGACCATGACCAAGCTTGCGCATCCGCATACAGCCTACACGCCAAAATCCGTGAGTCCACTCATCAAATAATGTGATGTTGCCTTCATACCTTGGACTAAACGATCTTTTGTCACCTTTGGACCAAGTGTGACTGCAGCTCGAGACCCGGAAGGTAGCTTGAGATCAGTTCCCCGTGTGTGAGCATCGTCCAAATAAATGATGCAACGTTCTAACTGTTGAGCAAGAGGCGATGAAGCCAGGTTACGTTCGGCACCATCTTTCGTGAGGACCATCAGCTCGTCAACTTCATTAAAGTAGACGGCCCCGTCGGAGTCAGCGCTGAGGTTCAGCCATGATTTAACCACTTCGTAATTGGAAAGATCTAGTATTTGTGCACCGATGTCTAGGAGAACACGAATTCTGGGCGTTTGATTGACTACCAACTTGAGAAGTTCCAATGTGGTTTGTTGCTCGATCTTCGAGTCCGATATCAATAAGTAGTTGTTGTCTGACCGAAGCAGATGCGATAGAACTCTTGCATTTGTTCCCAGTTGATGGTTAGGGTCACGTTGAACGATAGAAGTAGGCAACAGATATTGATTATCGTTCGTGCCCGAAAAACCTGGCGCGCAATAAACTAGGCAGCTTGGCAACTCGATAGCTCACTCACCAGTTATTGGACGATCTCGCACCTCCGCTAAATCCCAACTAGATGCAGCAAGCTTCCAAGGAAACTCTTTGGCTTCTTTCGGGAATACGATTTGCGAAAGGTAGAAATCTATTGCTGCTTGATTACGAGCGAAAAGCGGAAATAGATACTTTTCCCACTGTTCAGAAGACTTGATATTGACATTTCTGAGATCCTGAATGGACTTTGGCACCAAGTGAGGGTCGTAATCTCGAAGCCAGTTGGAGTATTCCTTGAATGGTTCATCTTGAACCTGAAGAAATTTGAAAGATGCTCTCAGTTGCTCCTCGGCGAGGCCGCCATAATAGTAGGACAGACATGTGAGCACGATTGTAACATCTGGATGGCCAAACTCAGCCCCTGGTGCAGGGACGTCTTTAGCTCGATAAGGGACAGCAAGCATAGTACGGTCCGGAGAAAGGCCATAATCAACGCGCCATCTTCTCTCTGAGAGCGCAAACCAGAGAATGCCGTGGGCTAAGAAACCACGAAGAAGTAACACCAGTTTGTCGAGCATATTTCTCCACCATGCTTGCAGTCTGTTTGAATATATCTCGGGAAGAGATGAATGCACGAACCGCGTTGCGGAGTTGTTGGTTACGGTCCATGTCCTGTAAAGTGAAACCAGGAAGGTGACCATTCATTACATCATCCACAATGAGTGATATCAAGCGTTCGCCGGTGTCTGAGGTTCGCAAGATGCGGATCCGCGGGAATGACCCAGATGGGCTGTGTTCATATTCTATTGCGTCGGGGAGTGTACGCGAAAGCGAAACCACGCAGGCTTTTGCAATCCTGAGAAGTTGTTGAGTAATTGTCCAGCGGTCGGGATATCCCTCCATATTCTGTTGTTGGCCCACCGTGTATATGAGCTGGAACCGAGGGTGGAAAACCTCGTCGCTTTCGTCTAGAATGTCTCGAACATGAGAATCGATCCATCCCTGAAGCCCCAAGAGTGCCCCGCTCGAATACTCATGCAACTGTTCTTCCACAGTAGTTAACTTGAGCGATAACACATGTTCAGGCTGGACCACCAGAATGCCACGATTACGCATGCACTCGGACAGGACCTCATGCAGGACTCTGAATTGCCGGTGATCATATCGGCCAGTGAGTGGGCGAGAGAAGGGAAAATTATGAACTGGTCTATCGACTAGACCACCAAGTCGTTCAACCAGCAGCCGAAACATTTGAACTGTCAATGCTTTCGGGACGATAACACGCACTAGTTGATTTCCATCTGCGAGAGCAACAGCAGATATAGGGAGGATCGTTGACGATTTTCCTTCCCCCATGTTGACTTGTACTGCAGTGTTCTCTCCGTACTTTGGAGAGATTGTCTCCATGGCAACATCTGCTTGGATTTCACGAATGAGGAAGTTTCCTTGTATCTGAAAAGTTTTTAAAATATGTTAATTGAGATGAAACTCTACCATAGACATCGCACCTGGATTAACAGCCAGTCCGGGTGATCTTCTGCCCTCCATCCATCGCATCCTTCGTTATCTAACTCTCTCAAAAGCTCTTCTTCGAGATCGTCTAGGGTCAATCGAAGTAATCTCCGAGAACGCTGGAGTTCTAACAACAACAGCGCCAGTGATACGAGGCATTGCTTCCAATCACTGGAGATTTTGATTGATGAGGTAGATGCGAGACATCGAAAGAGAACTTCTGGAGTGATTGGCGGCCACTGACCTGACCGATGGAGAGTCTGCTCGAGAGGATTATTCATTGGACCCAGTTTCCGCTTTACCTTGGCCAAGTTATCTCCATAGTTAACCCGACACTTTGCATGGTGTTCCTGCAACTCCTCTATGGATGGCCTCCCTATCATTTCGCCAGACACCTCTCTGGCAAACTGTGCGCTAGCATGAAGACGGGTAATATATTGCTGTTGAAAATATGGTACAGGTTTGCTGATTTGAAGAGAGTCGAATAGTTTGTTTAAAGAGTGAACATCAGATTTAGATGCAATATGATTGACCTCAGGACAGCGGTGAGGAAATGGCGTTGGTGGTGAAATATTTGGTGCCAAACGATCATTTATCAATTGTTGAAATTTGACTCGCCATGGCGTGTGGGGAAGAGGTTTCAAGGACGAATCAAAATTTTGCAATGGCACCAATGCAGATGGTGACCGGTGTGGATCAGGAAAAGAGTGATCTGTGATTTCAAGCTTAGTAAGGCGGCGAGTTAGATCCTCTTTGAGCTCGAGGTTCCGATAACAGTTAGAAATGAGCGTTTGGATCCTAGTATGCACGATGGCGTTTGAACCAAACGAGTCTGGAACCGTTTTACATGGCCAAGCCTCTAATAGTGTTTTCATCGCATGATCCTTTTGCTCCGAGGGCATATAGATAAAATACTTCTGTAAAGCATCCTCAGAAAGACGATATCCATATGGCGGCTGACATTGAACATAGCTTGGAGGATTCTCCAAAGGGAATCGCTTCGCAAGTGCCACAAGGATTGCCAGGAGGTGCGAGTCTGGCTGGTAGTATACTAATGTGGGGAGCACGAACAGCAGCCGAAACTCTTGGTGTGCTCTTGTGGCGTCTTGTAGGAAAGTCTCCACTTTGGAAATTGATAGAGAAGCTTGTCCGGAATTTGCCCACGTGGGTACTGCAAGTAAAGTATCTGCAACCCAATTCTCGAGTCTCAGCCCGATCCCCGTCTTGATGAGCCAGTGATAAGTAGCGAGTGATATGATATGTGCAAGGTTCTCGGGCTCTGAAGATTCAAACTTTGGAGGGTCAACACTTGGTGTGGACCTTGATGGAACAATTTCGAACGGGAACAGATAAGAAGTTCGCAGCGCGCCGATCAAATCCAAATCTGGCTGCGAAGGAGAAGCATTGTCAAGACCTCGGAGAAATCTTTCTCTTTTGATGAGATATTCGATCTCGTGCATAGCGAACTTGACGTGAGGATACAGATCTTGATCGACAGAAAAAGGGAGTTTACTAGCTTTCTCGTGGCAAATGTCTAGCTCCATGAATGACCGACACCCGGCAGACCGTAGGAGACAGAGTGCTTCTTCAATGCCCGTCCTACCAGTCAACGGATCGGGCATCCAATCAACGCTGGTCTCCACATGCAGGCGCGCAAGATATAGCTTGCTTCTCCAGCCGGAATAACCGGTTAGACAGCCAAGATCTGTGTCCACATGATACACATGGTATACAATCGGTCGCGTGGGGGGGCCATTGCAGACAATTCCAACATGGACATGATGGTCTTTCTGTTCACGGGTAAATTTTCCTTCAGGTACGATTATGCATCTTGATAAAACTTCCTCTCCAACTTTCGGCCGGAGAACAAGTCGGTCCTCCAAACCAAACAGTGTTCCAACACGTTGATTGTCATCGTAGACTAGATTCTTGAAGTCACGAGACTCGATTTCTCCACATTCATTGACAAAAAAGGATAGACCATAACGAGGTAAGATAACTGATATCCGCTGGGTGGGTGAAGATCGCAGATTATCAATGGGGGACGTAGTGATGATCAGATTTTCAGGGACGTCAAGGCACTGAAAACGACTTGAAACCATCTTGTAGGTTCGGCTCCGCATATCCACCAGCTTCTCGCAGCCTTTATACATACGATATTTCCCAGACACACGGTCAATCCTCCAGTGATCCGACGACTGTTCCCAAATTTTGTCAAGAGAGCGTATCTCGATGGTAGATGTCGACAAGTTCAGCAAATGGACATAACCATCAACAAGTGTTGCTGGAAGTTCATTTTCCAGAGTTTTGTGAGGAATAACTTCGAGGATATCAGTAGTATCTTTCTGCTGCGCTCGAATCACTAGATGACCATCCCGCAAGCCAAAGTGCACCTGTATGTAGGGATTCACTTCAATGATTTGCTCTCCGAAGGACCAATTTACTCACCCTATGATCTGAGATCATAGCGAGGCTACAGAATTCCGTTCCGGGGAGATCAGATGCGATCACAAGGAAAAATTGCTATAACAAATATTCATTCATTTGCCATGTAGAAAGTGGAAATATGTGCATACATCACCAAAAATCCGTCGGTAAGTTGGCTGTTCCCTAATCTCACGTGGCAATCCAACAATTGGTTTTCCGTCTACCAATAGCGTCCCATTGAGCAAATTAAGATGGACCATTTGCGAGCGCCCATTTCTACCAACCGCAGTTTCGCACGTCAACCAGTGTGAGTTCGGACGTGGTAATGGCTGCCATCCGCTGGGACTCGGATGATAGCTGAACCAAACTCTACGAACTGCGAGGTCTATGCCTCGGTTTGACCCATCAGCCAGGATAACATCGGTCAAAACGCTTTCAAGAACGAGCGAGAGATGGCAATTTCTTTCGAGCAGTAGTCGCGAATATTCGGAAATGTCTAATAAGTAGCCATGTGAACGCTATCGGAATGTCATGCTCATGAAAATGACTTACTTTTGGGATCAATAGGGATGTTGACACGCAAAAGGATCGCGCAGAAAAGTAGAGCGTCAACATCTTCTGCAGAACAAAGGAGCTTGTGAAGTATTTTGGGGGAAACATGAAACGTGCTTCTACAAGTGATTGCCAAGTCTCTCAGCAAGTTACTTCGCTCGCTATTTGTTGGCTCCGTTATTAGATTGCACGATAACTCTTCTACCCAGTGGAAGGTCCTTCGCCGAATACGATGGAGAAGTTCGATGGCTCGCTCCTCGACGTCTTCATTCGGATTCGACCCAAGTAAACGAGTGAGAAGGAAAGAGATAGTTCCCATCATTACCCCGTCTAACGAATGGACTGCCACATCCACAAGTAAGCTCTCAAGCTCGTCCAAAAGGATGCGACAAAAGGATGGTTCCTGGAGTTCTTGATGCCATGTCCACTCTGCGATATTCAGATCGAGTGGTCCAACTTGAGAAGCCGCTTGGGCGAGCAGGAGATGAACGTCGTGACGACGAAAATTCAGGGTTCGACTGCGCAACTCGCGCAAGATGTTGGCCCACTGAAGTGAACCTCCACTCCGTAAGTGTCCAAACGCGACAAATTCGTTTAGGGAAAGGTCTTCTGGACAGCGTGTTTGGGCAGCAAAAATACCATTGGATGCATGAGATGTCGCCTTGACGTAAGTGTTCAAACTAGAACTCGAGTGAAGCTGGTAAATAAGTTTGTCGTCTGATTTACTGGCCTGCAGAGAGGTGCAAGAGAACCAGACAGCCACATGCAAGGGCAAGCCAAATTTAATCATAAGATGGAGCCGTAATTCTTTGAAACTGAGTTCGTATGGAATGGGGATGTCAAGATGATTCGGAAAACTTCTTCTGATGAATCCGAGTAACAACGATTCAAAATCGGAGTGAGAGTACCTGGCAGAGGAATGACGAGCAGAAAGGTACTGATATGCACGACGAAGACGGTGGAGGTTCGTGGCTTCACGAAAGTGAGAGTTGTGCAGTAGTTCAATCGGAACCTGCAACGAGTACTCGAAGAGCTTGAGAAACGCTCCGACAACTAGCTTGTCCAGTGCAATCCAAAGCTCAATCACCGTTAAATGCATGATGGATCTATGCTCTGGGTTCCAGTATTTGTCCTGTGCACTCGATATATACACATTCATCAAGGTCACGACCTGGAGAGAGGCCTGGTCTATATCTGTGACGCCGACAAGCCAGTCATCAAGTTCATTCTCGACTGCCTGTTCAACGTCGTAGAGGGCAGTGTAGGGTTCGATAGCGTACGCTTCCATAAAAAGCGACCCATTCGAAGAAAGGAAATCCTTCAATGTCCCACGAGGAAGGTGCTTTGGGAAGAAAGAAAGACTAGTATGGGGTTCCAATGCAAGATTCATACGAGCGTTACGAGTGTATAATCTTGTTCGTGCAACCGAGAGTTGTGTGTCTCCCTCTAGATCCAGTAAAGATGGATCCCACACTGTGGATGGACGTCGTGCAGTCTCTGTCTCTCCCCATCTGGCTTCGAGAGTGTCCCGGAGCAAGGTATTGATATTTCTTGTTATATCGTCAAGCCAGTTGGGGGCAGAAGAGCCGAGTTTCCCTAACCGTCGAAGGATTTTGACCGATACCGCATGCAGGAGTTGGCTGGAAAACTTGGCGTCCATTGCGTCCCTTGCTAGGTCGCACATGAAGCGCAAGAGGAATACTTTGTAGCAAATATTTCCGAGGCCGCCGCCGAGGGATGTCCGAATCAAGAGCTTGATGAAAAGCCAAAGCAACGATCGATTCCAGAACTGGAGCTTGTGGTGGGAGCTGGCGTGTTTAATGATGATGGTGTCCTTTGTGCAGCGACTAACGCCACGTAAGATGCTGGTAAGCAGCCCTATGGGGTGCGTAGTCTGGTCCGGCAACCCATTCAAGCGTAGGAGGAAGTCTGCTAGTTCAGATTGGAAGACCTCATCATTGAATGTTTCATCTGGGATCTCCATGGCACATTCGCGATACAAGCCTTTGAATAACGCATCTGATATTCGGAAGACTTCATACAAAACACAGTGATTCTGCCTTGTGAACATGATGGCAGTATCTTGAACCTGGTTTAAGAACATGAGGTTATCTACGTTTTGTCAACAAGGACCACATCATAGACATCAGGAACACACCTCCTGTTTGCATTCCGCGCAGTTGAGAGACAACCTGATCACTTGTAAGACGCCTAGGTTGGAGAAAGGCTTGTAAGAAATCTAGTATTTGCATGATGCGATGCCATTGGGGCTTGAATGTGTCGTGAATGACGTCGTTGTACGCACGGGAGGTTTCATACACTGCGCGAGCGAACGAGATATTGTTATCTACAGGATCGACGGAAATTGTATATCCACGATGGGCAGGAAGAAAAACGTGGCCAATGACATATTCCAACTGAGCTGGAGACCCCCAGAACCTGGGCTGATCAATGTGAGGACCATTGAATTGAGAGCTAGGTATAGCGATAGACATGAAGGAAGTCACTTATTTGGCTCTAACTATCAGGGTGAGTTCCGGGTCATAGCACAGCATTTTATCCGGAGTGGCGGTACTACCACGAAATGGCATCAAAGAAAAGTATTCATACGATTGCGGTCTTACTGGTCCGTCAAACGCTGTGGAATATATAATGAAAGGCATCCAGGGAAAAAAGGTGCTAGTGGATACCCTTTTCCGCAACTGTGCATGCCCAGACGCCTCGAAATTGCCGAGGACGGTGTTCCCTACCATGCAGCTTCTGTACTCGATTTTCTCCGCAACATCTCGAAGCTACTAGTTCACGGCAGGCGCTCAAATTCCATCTCAGTTAGTCTCTCCCCTTGAAGAATCCTTCCCATGTGTGTCTCTCCAAAGGGTAGATCTCTCCTCCGAATGGCCAGGAGTTTTGTCAACAAGGATGATCCTGTAAATGCATCTTTGGACTTATCGTAGACAATCGAAGTGACTGGGTTTCTCCGAACAGTGCCGACGTTCCTGGGCAAGTCCTTTTTCTGAATCCCTAGCCATCCGCATAGTCTGAGGTACGATTCATAGTCTCTGAGATGGAGCTGCCCGGCGAATACATTTAGTTGATCTACCAGATCCCAAGGTGTTACCCAATCGTCCGGGACAGGAGGGATCGAATAGAATTTCAGGTCGTCAGTGGGTTTCATGCGCTCTGATGTGCGCGGGGTGTACACGTGGAGGTGGACATGCATGCCAGCCCTGATGTCTGGCATCAAACAGTCCGCTTCGAACGGGCTCAACAGCACCAGCACTCGATTCGAATGTTTTTTACTAGAGAGCACCCATTGGACGGGGCGCAGGAACTGGTTCGTTTCACCTCCGCATGAAGCAGGTTCGATCGTCTTGCAAAAATCCGAGGTTGCAAAGACAAATGGAGTCTTAATGCTCGTAGCCGCTAAGCTCCCCTTGAGGGTCGAGAAGACGGGGTGAAAGGTGGTGCCAATATGCGTTGGAGGGAGAACGCCAGTCTTTACAAAGGCAACGACGCCCGGATGAAGAACATGTTTCGCCGCCGTTGCACGGGGCAGTCGCCGTTGCACCTCTCGTTCTCGTTCGATCTCACGATTAACCTCTCTTTCCTGTTCTTCCTCCATTCGTGCGTCTGGAAGATTCAGCCTACCAAGGTCCACGCAACGTTGCTGGATCTCTGGATGGTCATCCAGAACGGACGAGAAGCCCAAAGGGTCTTTGATTTCACGTGGAGCGTACAGATCAGCTAGCGATTTGAGTTCGGGCCGGAGCCAGGCACCCGCTATATCTTCGGCCGTGAGTTCGTCATTGCAAAAACGAATCCAGGCGTCGTATCGACAGTGATGGTTTATTCCTTGCTGCGCCCAGTAGGGAGCTCGCCGCTGAATATCAATCCAAGTCTCTTGTATAGCCCAGCGTAGGACGTCGGTTGTAGCGATCGGGATATTCTGATCTTCCTTTCTTGCAAGAGCGCGGATGCTCCGGTCTACTTCAAGGGGTGCGAAGAACATGACAGAGTGACCATGCCCGAGCCTGCGCATCCTCATACAACCTAACGACATAACTCGTGAGCCTCAGTCAAACGTCATTGGGTCATGCTATACCTTGGGCTAGACGATCTTTTGTTACTTTTGGCCCCAGCGTGACAGCAGCTCGAGACCCAACGGGGAGTTTAAGGTCTGTTCCCCGAGTATGAGCGTCGTCCAGATAGACAACACAACGGTGCAGCTGCTGAGCGAGAGGTGACGACTGTAGAGGGCGTTCACTGTCATCCCTGGAAAGTACCATTAATTCATCATCCTCGCTAAAGTATATTGCACCATCGCAATTGGAGTCGAGGTCCA
The DNA here is from genome assembly GCA_038090335.1 of Solioccasus polychromus. NCBI lineage: Eukaryota > Fungi > Basidiomycota > Agaricomycetes > Boletales > Boletaceae > Solioccasus > Solioccasus polychromus. The sequence goes on along the minus strand of JBBPMM010000116.1, from coordinate 7,206 downwards.
GCCATGCCTTGGCTACTTGGAGATTCGATAAATCCAGTATTTGTGCGCCAACATCTAGGAGAACACGAATTTCGGGCTCGTGGTCGACGATCATTTTGAGGAACTCCGGCGTAGTTTGCCGCACGCCGTTTGCATCAATCATGAGTGCGTAAGAGTTGTTTTCAGGCATGAGAAGGTATGAAAGCACTCTCGCGTTGGTCTGAAGTTGATGGTCAAGATCATGCTGAACGACGGATGTAGGTAACAGATATCGACAGTCGTTGGTCCCCGAAAAGCCTGGTGCATGGATGAGCGAGTCGTTCAGAAAGTAGAAATCCGAGAACAATTCACCTGTCATCGGATGATCTCGTATCTCCGCTATATCCCAGCTTGACGCGGCAAGTTTCCAAGGAAACTCTTTCCCTTCCCTCGGAAACACGACTCGCGATAGGTAGAAATCGACCGCTCCCTGATTACGAGAAATATATGGGAATAGGTACTTGTCCCACTGTTCCGACGACTCCATGTTGACATTTTGAAAGTCCTGGATCAACTCGGGCACAGTGCCGGGATCGAAATCTCGAAGCCAATTTGAGTATTCTGCCGACGGATCGTCCTGCTCTTGCAAAATTTCGAACGAGGTTCTCAACTGGTCCTCCGTGAGACCACCATAATAGTAGCACAGACACGTGAGCACGACGGTGATGTCTGGATGACCAAACTCAGCCGCCGGTGCAGGCACGCCTTTGGCTCGATAGGGGACAGCAAGCAGGGTACGATTCGGAGCGAGGCCATAGTCGACTTGCCACCTTCTCTCCGAAAGCGCAAAAAGGAGGATGTCGCAAGCCAAGAGGCCGCGGAGAATCAATATTCCATCCCAAGTATTTGTTTGTCGAGCATATTCCTTCACCAGCTTCGTCGTTTGTTCGAACACCTCCTTGGCAGATATGAATTCACAAATCGCTCGACGAAGTTGTCGCCGGTTTCCGACGTCGCGGAAGCCGAAACCACGAAGCCGGCCATCCATCACGTCTTCCACGATCAGTGAGATTAGAAGTTGGCGAACGTCGGAAGCCCGAGTAATGCGAATGTATGGGAAGGAGCCAGATGGACTGCATTCGTACTCGATTGCGTCGGGAAGTGTCTGGGACAGTGAAACGGCGCGATTCTTCATCAACCTGAGAACCTGCTGCGTGATTAACCATCGGCCAGGGCATCCTTCCATGTCCTGTTGGGGACCGATTGTATACATGAGCTGGAAGCGGGGATGGAGAATTTCGTCGCTCTCGTCAAGGATGTCTCGCGCACAAGAATCAAACAACCTCTGCAAATCCAAAAATGCTCCGCCCGACTCGGATTCCTTTTTTATTTGCGCTTCGATGCCGCTCAGTTTGAAGGATAGGAGATGCTCGGGTTGAGCCACCAGAATACCACCATCGTGAATGCACTCAGAGAGCAGCCCGCGCAAGACCCCAAATTGTTGGTCGCTGAACCTGCTGGTCAGAGAGCGGGAGAAGGGTACATAGTACACTCGTTTATTGACAAGTCCTCCGAGACGATCAACCAGTAGCCGAAACATTCGAACTGCCAAAGACTTTGGGACGACGACGCGGACCAATCGATTACTGTTTGCAAGGGTAGCGGCGGAGATGGGAAGAATCACTGAAGATTTGCCTTCGCCCATGTTGACTTGCATTACGGTATTCTCTCCAAACGATGGGTAAATCATGTTCATCGCGACGTCTGCTTGAAGTCCCCGGACCAGGAAGTTCCCTTGAAGCTAAATTTGACAGGAATCTAGCCATTAGCGAAACGAAAGAACCCGGTCATGGGATTCGTACCTGGGTCAATAGCCAGTCCGGGTATTCCTTAGCCGCCCATCCGACACATCCCTCGTTCTCCATTTCTCTGGAAAGCTCCTCTTCAAGACCATCCAGGGCGAATAGAAGTAACCGTCGAGCGCGCTGGAGCTCTGCCAATAGCAACGCAAACGATACAATGCATTCTTTCCAACCGACGGAGAGTTGGATCGGCGAAGTGGATGCGAGACAACGGAGTAGAGTATCCGGCGTAATTTGAGGCCACTGTCCTGATCGATCAAGAGCCTGACTGATGGCGTCGTCTCTCGGACCCAAATCCCTCTTCAAGATGGCCAAACCGACCACGTAGTCGTCCCTACACCGTCGGTAGTACCCCTGAAGTTCCTCAATAGAGGGTCTTCCCGGCGACCTACAGGGAGATGCTCCATGTACATGTTGTACACTGTCATGAAGACGACGGATGTATTGTTGCTGAAAAGGAGGGGGTCGATCAGTCTTGTTCGCCCGAAAAGAGGCGAGTAGTTGAGTCAAAGCCGACACATTAGAGTTGAACGCGAGACTACCTCCAGTATCAAGAGGTCGAAATGAGACAGGGGTTGGAATGATTGACGGGCAACGGTCTTGAAATAACTGGTTCAGCGTGACCTGCCATGGCAGATGGGACTTGATTCCCGTCTCAAAAACACGTGGTAATGGCGGAGTTGACGGCCCTGAAAGGAAGCAACGTTTTGATTCTAATTCAGCGAGGGCAGCGAGGTGAGGCATGAGGTTCGATACGATTTCCCGTGAAAAAAGTGCACCCAGGTCCCCCAGATCAAAATCATCGATTTTCCCGACCACAGGCTGAAGCGTCCCAGTTAAAAAGTTATCGGGTACTTTCCTAGAATGTCGGAATCCGTCCGAGGGTGGTGGAAGATTCTCCGACGGAAATTGCCTCGCAAGTGCTGTGAATATAGAAAGAAACTGTGTACTATGGTCCCCTTCGTAGTACACCATCGTAGGTAGTAGGAATAGCAGCCGAAAGCCCTCGTGTTGTTCAGTAGTCAGTTGCAGAAAAGCCTCTACCTCGGCAATCGATGCAAAACGGCGAGTAAACTTGTATTCGGCTAGAGGTAGCTCATCTCCGTACAGAAGTGCCTTTACTTTAGCCTTCGATGATGGTACGAGATCGAGATTGACAACCGGGGTTAACGTAGGTTCGCCATCAGGTAGGTCCGCTCCACCCCACTTCTTCACAAGGCAGTGGTAAACAGCAAGTGCCACGACATGCGCAAGTTTCTCCTTGACCTCGAATACGGGAGGCTTGAACTCGGGTGGTGTAGGCAATGATTCAACAACCTCGAACGGGAATAGATACCCAGTCCGCAGCGCGCGTGTCGCATACAGCTCGGGTCGCGAAGGGGGACGGCTGCTGCTCTCCCCAGTGGAACGGAGAAATCTTTCTCGCTCGATGAGATACTCGATCTCCCTCAGAGCGAACTTGATCTGAGGATACATGTCTTGATCGACAGTGAATGAGAGCTTTGCTTTCTCGTGACGAACGTCAAGTTCCATAATCGACCGACACTCAGCTGACCGTAAAAGATAGAGTGCCTCATGGACACCCGTCCTCCCGGTTAACGGATCAGGCATCCAATCAACGCTAGTTTCGGCGTGGAGCCGTGCAAGATATAACTTGCTTCTCCACCAAACAACCCAGTTCGGTATTGACAATATAAGTGTGATAAGTAACTGAGCGAGTGGATGGCAGATTAGAAAAGCTTGTGACGCAGACATGATGACCACGTTGTTTAAGAGAAATTGGTCCTTCCGGAATGATAATACGCTTGTGTACGAGGTCCTCCTCGACAGGGTCACGTGGCCGGAGAACAAGCCGATTCTCCAAACCAAACAATGTCTCAATGCACTGATTCTCGTCGTAAACCATGTTTTTGAAGTCGCGAGACTCGAGATTCCCTTCCTCGTTGACGAAGAAGGACAAACCGTAACGATGCAGAACGACGGACAGCTGCTGAGCCGGTAAGGAGAGTGGAGAATTGTTGGGAGACGTGGTGATTATCATATTTTTAGGGCTGTCGAGACACCCCAGGCGACCTGAGACCATTTTATATGTTGGGCTCAGGATGTCCACGAGTCGCTCACAGCCTTTATACATGCGATACTGCCCAGACGAACAGTCGATTCTCCAATTCTTCGGGGACTGCTCCCAAATTCTCTTGACAGGGCGCACCTCAATAGTGGACGTGGACAAGTTCAACCAATGAACATGTCCGTTGACGAGCCTCGTCGGAAGATCACCTCGCAATTCCTCCCATGGAATCGCCTGCAGAATATCTGTAGTGTCCTTGCGTCTTGCTCGGATCACCAGATTACGGTCTCGCAACGAAAAGTGCACCTATGCACGCTTAGCTTTACGAATTGAACATCAACGGGTCGGAGGAACTTACCCAGTGTTCTTGTATAGTGCATAGGCTACAATAATCCATTCCTGCAAGATTGGACGCCACGACGAGAAAACGTTGCTGCGAGACTTGGTCGGTAGTTCATCTCGCCGCTGGGATAGGGGTGGGTGCATACATCACCAAAGATTCGCGTGTACTCCGAATGCTCCCAAATCTCGCGTGGCAATCCGTCGATTGGTTTGCCATCCACCAAAAGCGTCCCATCGAGGAGGTTGATATGAACCACTTGCGAGGGTCGGCTATCGCAATCGGCCGTTTCGGTTGTAAGCCAATGAGAATGGGGATGAGGCAATGATTTCCAGCCCAGGGGACCTGGGCGATAACCATACCAAACCCTTTGAACTGCAAGATCGATCCCTCGATTCGACCCATCAGCCAAAATGATGTCCCTCAGGTCATTCTCAACGATGAGCGAGAGACGTCGATCCCGTTCAAGGAGGAGCCGCGAATATTCGGAAATGCCTATTCAAGTCTGAATTTGAGTAACATCGAACATTAAGCTAAGGTATGAAATGCACCTCGGAGCTGGGTTGGAGTGTTCGCGTGTATTAGAATGGCGCAAAAAAGTAGAGCGTCGACATCCTCTGGAGAACAAAGGACCTTGTCGACTAGCTTGGGGCCAACGTTAAATGTGCTCCGGCAAGTGGCGGCCATGTCTCTCAAGAGGTCGCTCCGTTCGGTCTTCGTAGGCCCAGTCATTAAATCGCGCGAAAACGCCTGAACACAGTGGAAAGTTTTCCTACGGATGCAACGGAGAAGTTCGACCACCCGTTCTTCGACGCCTTCGCACGGGCTGGAAGCAAGTAAACGAGTCAGAAGTAAAGAAAAAGTCTCCATTACTACTCCATCCAACGAGTAGGCGGTGGCGTCCTCGAGCAAACTCGCGAGCTCATCCAAGAGGATATGAACAAACGATGGTTCCTGGAGTTCCTGATGCCAGTCCCACTCCATGGTGTCCATGTCGAGGGGCCCAACTTGAGAGGTCATCTGAGTGAGTAAGAAATGGACGTCACGACAACGAATATTCAAGGCTCCGCTACGGAGCTCCCGCAAGATGTTCATCCATTGTAACTTAGCGCCACTCCGCAAGTGTCCAAAGGAGATAAATTCGAGCAGAGAAAGTTCGTGGGGGCATTCTGTTTGAGCAGCTAAGACTTCGTTCGAAGTGTGAGATTCCCCAACGTATTGATCCAGTCGAGGGCTCGACGGAAGCCGATAAACAAAAGCATTACTAGATAGATCCCCCAAGAAGGAATTTATACGAGCAGTGCCAGAGCGCCAGATATGAAGAGAGAGCGGGCATTGCGGTTTAGATGAGACAATACTATGGCGTGTTAGTACACCATACTCTTTAATAAGGTGCCAGAAATCTGTCGAATCGATCTTGACGGGGAGTGTACCAAAAAGTACGTTATTTGTAAGTGCGTGTAAGGGAACACGTTGACTTGATACGAATTGCGAATGGCGAGCAGAGAGGTACTGGCATATACGGAAAAAGCGGTGGATATGAATGCCTTCACGGAAGAGTGGCCTTTTCAGGCGTCCCATTTGAATTTCAGGAGAGTATTTTATGAGTCCGGGAACTAGTGAAATAACGAGCCTGTCAAGGGCAACCCAGAGCTCAATCGACGTTAAAAGCATCATTGAAACATATTCTAGGTTGCCATTGTATGTTCCTAGTGCTTTCGAGAGACATTTATCCATCAAAATTACGAGCTGGATACATGCTTGGTCCACATCAGTAACGCAGGCAACCCACCCATCAATGTCCTCTTGAACCGCTCGTTCAAAGTCGTATAGGGTGACGTGAGCATTGTATGCTTCCTCGAAAAGTGACCTATTTGATGAGAAGAAGTCATGGAAGGTGCTGCGCAGGAGAGGTTTGGGGAAGAAGGGAGAACGGAATGGTTCGGGATTTAAATCGCGAAGAGCATCATGAATATATGAGGCACTTCGCGTGAGCGACAGCTGTGTATCCTTTTTGAGATCGAACTGGGGAGATTCCCACGATGTGCACGGGCGTTGAGCGGACATTATTTTCTTCCATCTGGCCTCGAGGATACCTCGAAGTGACGCATTGGTCTTTGCTACCAAATCGCGAAGCCAAATGGGAACGGAGGGACCAAGTTTGCTGAAGCGACGGAGAATTTTGACGGATATTGCATGGAGTAGACCACTGGAAAAGTTGGCATTGATTGCGTCCTTTGCAAGGTTACACGTGAAATGTAGCAAGAATTCCTTGTACGAAATATCACCAACACCGCCGAGGGATGTGCGAATGGCAATCTTGATCCAGAGCCAGAGCAGAGACCGGTCCCAGAACCGAAGTTTATAATGAGAATGGAGGACAGTTTTGATCATGTGAGGAACCTCAATCTTGCGACCAACACTTCGCAAGATGCTGGTGAGTAGTTTAGTATAATCTGCGATGAAATCATCTTTTTTCTTGATTTCGAATCCGTTAAAGTGCGACAAGAAGTTTGCGAGATCAGATTGGAAGAAATGATTATGAAACACGTTGTTGGGGATCTCGCTAGACCACTCAATACGTGAGCCATAAAAAGCAGAGTTTAATTCTCGAACCCTCTGAACATGGTGGTAGAGTGTGCGATCGTGTTGCTTCGTAAAGGTGACTCCGACGTTTTGAGCTCTATCGAATAACACGAGCGTATCTACACATTTGAACTTTCAGAAGAAATCGAAAACGGAGGCTGATATCGTACCTCCTGTCTGCATATCGTGCAAGCAAGTAACGAGGTGACCTTTCGCGAGACCCTCGGGCTGGAGCAAAGCTTGAAGATTGTATAGCATCCTTGTACATCACGAAAGTTGCAAAACCGTGACATGCGATGACATGTCACATGGGTGCGTTCTCACGCAGAAATGATGTCATACGTCGTTATCCGAGTGCGACTGGCCGTACTCGAATAACGATAAGCGTATAT